>JAKVQY010000335.1:0-16082 GCA_030463045.1 Geotrichum macrosporum
TCCAACACGGTGAATTCTGGGTCAATTTCTGCAAGCCATTCTTCAGAGTTTTCGGTAACTTCCTTCTTGTTTACAATTGTTTTGATGTGACCAGATTTAGTGCGGGCCGAATATTTCACAGTGCCTTTCCCATACTTGTCATCAATCTTTTTACCAACTGTTGCGAGGTCATATGTCTTAGTTGTATCGGCGACTCTAATGTGTAGTTCAAATCTGTCCTCCTCCTTGTCTTTCTTCTCCATCTGCATTTCGCGGATCTTCTTCAAAGATGTCTTTGGAGGCGGCACCGTAATCCATGCCTTTTGAGCCCTTGCAGCTTGGCTAGTGGCATTTCTAGCTTCAATATTTGCCTTCTTAGCTTGTTCTTGAGTAGCTTGGTTCAATTTTGTGTTGGCCATGATTTGTCGGCTAAGTTTGTTGATATCTTTTTCGGTTTCCACCATTTTGTAAACAACTTCTTGAACCGTTTGCTTGCAATCATTCTCGTACTTCTTGAGACGGGACTCGTTGATCTCCTTCTGTTGAACGCTGTAATTGGTCCATACGTTATCCAACTCATTCACCTTCTCAGTTACCTTCTTAGCTTCCTCCAAGGTCTCACGTGACTCTGTCAAATTTTCCTCTTGAATCTTGACACGGCGGGCAATAGTGCCGATGGTAGCATATATGTTGGTAAACTTGCTTTCGATGACTTTGAAAGACATGCTTTCCTTTTCGAGTGCCTCTTTTTCCTTCTTCAGTTCAGCCACTGTTTGTTTAAGTTCAGTTACCTCATTGCGGAGGTTATCGATGATTTTGTCTTTTTTGGCTTCAGCTTCTTGAAGTACTTTCAGACCTCTTTGGAAGTCAGCAAATTGTTCCTCCACTCTGGTTCGGTAGGTTTTGTTTTCCTCGTGTAGAAGTTCAGCTTTGGAGAGCATGGTTTGTACTTGTCTCTCCTTGTTTGTTCTTCCTGTCGGCTCAGTGTCGCTCCCTTCACCTTCGCGGCCTGGGCTCGCGATGCCCTTCTTCCTCTTCAACTTGTTTTCCGCTTCAGTTTGCACGTCAGTATTCTCATCATCCTCGGAGTCTTGTTCATCGTTGTTGTCTTCTTCCATCTCAATGTTTCTGGTCAGTGAGTTCGTCGTGTCTTGGTTGTTTGCCACCGTGTCCCCAGGGTCATCGGCCCAGCTCCCACGACTTTCAGACATCGCATCAGGTTCATTGCCCATTTCCATCAAATCCCCCTCTTTGAAGACTTCATCTTCGTTGGTTTCATTGCGTTCGCTCATTTTTTCAAAAAATCCAAGTCCCTCGGCTCCTCCCAATTTTCGATTAATAAAAGAAGGTTCTAGAGTTCCAGTAATATAAGCAAAAATCAGTTAAAATACAATGTAGGCAAAGAGGTAATTTTGATATAAATTTGAGTTATAGAATGTTCTTTTAAGTACATCCGCAATAGTTTAGTGGCTAGAATTTCCGCCTGTCAAGTTCTCTGGAGTAGCACGCGGGGGACCGGGGTTCAATTCCCCGTTGCGGAGTGTTTTTGTTATAACCCTTTTAAATCGCCCAAGTTTTTTTTTTCACTGCTTTCCTGTCTCTCAATGTCGCCAAAACTTTGGGAACTTCCTCATTACCCTAATAATATCAATGCAATGCATTCTCATTTGAATTAAGCATGTCACAGCAGCAGCAAGAAGAGTGTATGTCGTGTTATTAATTGCTCGTAAAGCCTGATTCTAATTTTTTATATAGCTTCTCAAGCCAGACAGGAGAGCAGGCGTCAAGCCCGGCTTCGCGGTGCTGGGTACGCGTTTCTTATACTTTTATTGTCACAATAACTTCTAATTCACTTGATAGTACACGGCAGGTTCAGATTTCAGCTTTTTCTATTTTTCCCGAGAGTCAGTCTGTTCACACGTTAGCATTCCGTATGCCATGCTAACTACTTTCTTCAGGTACAGGTCAAGTTGAAGCTCCACTAGCGCTGCCGACGGCAATTCCCACAAATGAAGGAACTCCAGCTCTTGAAATTCGAGAAAGCGCCCAAATTTTACAACATGGAACAGTCGAAACTCAGCATGTCGCGACTACTTCCCAAGTATTTATTCGGCGTGATGTTACGCCAATGAGTAGCCCTCGTATTTCGTCAAAAAGTTTTCCCGAAAATGATTCACCAAATCAAGGGAGTATTATTGAACACGAAGCTATTATAATAGAAGAAAACAGGGATGAAGTGGAACAGCTGCTTCAAGAAGTGTCATATGATGGTAGACAAGGAACACCACAGCCAATCGGGGAAACAAGCACATATTCAAATGAAGTGAACAAGACCAAGGAAGTAGAGTCAAAAGTTGTTGGTCCAGATCAAGAATCCGCTAGTTCACTAAGCCCACGTCAACAATCGGCAGAACTTCCAAACGTTTTGAAGCACGGGTTTGAGGTTGTTTCTAAAGATGATAAGCCTCCCTCTGTGAAGAAAGTACGTACTGTACGGCGCCAGCCTCCAGCCATGCGTGCTTCTGAGAATTCATCATCTTTTGCAAAATCAAAACCAATTGATCTCGTCTCAAGCCCGCAATCGCCTATTGAAGAGCCTGAGTCTGAAGAGTCACCACAAGTCGCTACGGTTAATTCCACATCCATGCCACGTAAAATAAAACACCCGACAAGCCGAAAAAAGCCCCACATTTTTAATAAAAGGAGTAGCGGAAATCCTAGCAGTATTAAAACCTCATCTGCGCGTGAAATAGACTCGGATGTGTCCAGTGATGAGGAAGATATTTTTGCAATTACAGTGTACAAAGTTCCCAAATCCGCGGGCGGTACATCCCATATTAACGCAATTGACGTTGTGCATCAAGCTGTTACTGATACTTTTGCAAAATTCGCTGAGACTTCTCCCTATTTCCCCCAAGATAAATCATCTTCATCTTCCGTCGCTATTCCTCCCGCAGCTCGCCATGCTTTTGTAAGATTCCAGTCCGCTGTCAAGGACAGACTTTTAGGTCTTGTGGATTTGTTGGACTCGAACCATATTCTAGCGACACAGTTGCGCAGTGCCAAATTGAAACGTGATGCACTAAGAGATAAATTACTTGACTTACGACAACAGCGAACTGAACTCCAAGGAAAGATTGAGCAAGTCAGACAGACGCATTTGGAAAAGACGAGAAGGCTAACCCAGGTACGAGAACTGGACTTTTTTCTAGGGGACTTAGAAAATCTAAAGGAGCTTGCGAAAAATAAGAAACTCGGGGAACATAATGATCAGACAGATAGCAGTCCTGAAGAGCTGCTAAGCAAGGCTCTACTGGATCTGCATTTGTTGCAGCCTTTTTTGGGACATCGGGGAGCATTACAGGCCCTTCAAAGCACCGCTCAGAAATTAGAGTACTTGGATCAACATTTGGCGTTTTCTTGAAATTTTATATGCAAAAAGAAAAACAAAATTATGTGCAGAATTTTTTCTCAGCTAAAGTTCTGGAGATGCAGGGAACTCAAATCGTTGGGATTTCCATTCGCTGAGATGTTTGTTTTCGTATATTTTTTCTAGTCCTGGTCGGTACTTTGAAATCCAAGGATGGTTAAGACACTCTACTGCGTCCATTCGCTCTTCTGGATTGACACGTAGAAGCCTCGCAACAAATGATTTTCCTTTTTATTTTTTTTAACGT
The DNA here is from genome assembly GCA_030463045.1 of Geotrichum macrosporum. NCBI lineage: Eukaryota > Fungi > Ascomycota > Dipodascomycetes > Dipodascales > Dipodascaceae > Geotrichum > Geotrichum macrosporum. The sequence continues at coordinate 3,657 of JAKVQY010000335.1, forward strand.
TAGGGTCATGTTTCTTTCTTTCACTTGAACCTCTCACCTTCCATTGTGACTTTCTTCCATTCCGGAGTATTCAAAAACAATTTCCCGTTTCTTGCATTCATTGCTGTTCTCATGTTATCGGCTTCATCGAAAAATGGAGAAATACCTGTTCCTGTTAGCTAAATAATTTTTTTGGACTTTCCATACCAGTCAGTAAAAGATGTGTAATAACACCTAGACTCCACATATCGCATTTTAATGAATACCCTGTGCGACGTCCATGAAGTCCAAATCCTACTTCTGGGGCGCAGTATTCAGGTGTTCCAATTACTGTGGACATGATGCGACCCTCGTTATTCCATTTGGCGATTCCAAAATCTCCGAGCACAATCCGGCTTCCAACAGAAGGAGAACTTAATAATATATTATCAAGCTTGGAAATGTTAAATAATGTGAAATGACAATTAGTGTACATACCTTGAGGTCACGATGTGCAATTTTTTTGGAATGTAGATATTCCAGGGCCTTGAGTATCTGATATACAATTACTAAGGCTTCGGCCTCAGGTAAACTCCGTAATGTATCACTGGTTCGAATCAAGTAGCTAAATAAATCACCCCCAGTCAATCTAACAGGTTAGAATAGCAGCAAGATCAATATGAGTTTCTTACAGATCCTCGAATATTAGTGTGTGTCCATTGAAGGTAGACGTGCTATGAATGGATATGATGTTTGGCTACTTCGAGTTAATACAAGCCTGAAAAATAAAAGAAGCACTTACATGTGACAGTCCTGACAAAATATCAATTTCAGTAGTTGGCTCAAAATTCTTCTTCTTAACAACTTTTGATATTTTGCAAGCGACATGCTGGTTGGTTTTAAGATTGACTGCCATTCTAACTTCTCCAAACGATCCACATCCAATAATCCGATTGGAAATTCTGTAGTCACCAAGCTCGAGACCTGACATGTAACTCAATTCTGACTTGGAAGAATCACCGAGTAAACTTTGATAATAAGTGAAATTTATTGTGGCACACATTGCTAAGAAAATTTGTTAGTAAAACCAAATAGCGCTTTTCCATACACTTACACAGCTTGTCCCCATGAGTCAATAAAACCGTTCTATGTTTTCCAATCAGGCTTCCATTTAAAAATGTTCCATTCAGACTCAAGTCTTTGCAGTAAACTAGTGGAGTAGACGATGTATCAAATTGTACAACGTAGATCTTAAAATGGAACCCGCTAACTGAACTTTGCGGATATATTTCGTGGCTAATAACTAATTAGTATGCATTTTTTCATCATTCAAGTCTTGTTACCATTGGGGATTTCTGCCTATAACTAAACCTTCCTGAAGTCCGATGTGAATAACTAAATACAGGTTAATAGATCTTCCATCACTGAAACTTTCCAAGGCTACCGTGATTTCTGGACCACCCAGTTTCAACCAAAACTCCAACTATATTTTCCACAGACACGCTCTGTGTTCAAGCGACTGTTAGCAAGTTGAAGGTTGAAGTTCATTAGCCTTTACCTCGTTGTCAGCGGTCTCTTGTGCAGTGTTTCGTTTTTCTAATTGAGCCATTTGATGATAATGATAGAACAATGAGAAGAGAAATTCTGAGTTGAAAAGTTATACATGAAGCAGGATTAAGGGCAAATCACCACAAACTAATTGTAATGGTTTGTTTTCTTAGCCACGCCTAGTGAACCAAACACACGAAAAACTGTCTAATATGAAAACTTTTTTTGTCTTTGATTTGATAAAAAATCTATTAAAATTTATTCTCTTCTATGCGTCTTCCCTGACCAGTGCCACAACCATGCAGTATAAACAAAGAAAGAAGAAGAAAAGATGGCAACCCAGTTTAATAAATGCCTCCTTTCTGTGCTTTCCTAGCGTACGAAAGATCTCAGTGGCGTCAAGTAAGTGTGTGTTGAAATAGACCCTAGGAAGTTAGAAAACACTGCAGACAGAAAAACTCATCAAGGAAGACGTACTTGCGTGCGTTATAAGCTAATAAAGGGGCGTTCAGAAGGAATGAGAACCAGTACCCGTTTATCAAGAAGAGCAATGACATGAAAGCCTGAACAGCTGCCTCAGGGATGATGTACTGAGAAAATAGTTAGTTACAGCAACACGATTAGATATCATCATAAATACCTGATTCAGTTTGTTACAAAGGTCAATTGGGTTAATATAATCTTAGATCACTGTTAGCTTTCTCACTACCGTCCACACTAGAAAGATTCATACCAGATTCTATCAAGTTAGATTTTGCACATATAATAAAAGCAGCTCACATACCCAAGTCACTGTACATTATTGTGAAGAATACTTGAATAAACAAGTTCACTGCGTTTAGAACAACTGCCAGTAGATAAAGCCTAACCACTTAATTAGACTGTCTTAATTTAAATATACCCTCCTAAAACATACCACGATTCGCCAGACATGATTAGCTGAAGCCCAAAGTCCTAAATGGTGCAATGAAGTGAGTTAAAAGATTACTTTAGACAAACAATCCCCAGAAGTGAGTATGGTGTGGGCAAAATGTTGAGAAAGTTGGTAGGTCAACGGATTTTAAGAAAAATGGGAACAACAAACCAAGACTGCGCTTTTTTTTGCTTTACTGCTTCTTTCCCGCCTTTTTGATGCGTTGGGTAGATTGCAATAAACGTTCTCGCTGGACTGGGGATGGTCTACCACCCTCATGGGTGCAAGACTATGTCAGATTAGCCTCTGCATCTGGGCAATCTCATGAGGCTATTGTGGAAAATGTGAATCGTATGTCAAATCTTTCGGATGTTGAGTCGGAATCGCAACTTTTTCAAATTATCCAAGACAGCTTCGAAGGTAGGGATCTCAACTCGTTTAATCCTGCCGACTTTGCTTCTGAGTTACGTACTCAAATACTTCATAGTACTAGCAAACGCCGTGACAATAACACTAAAAGTGAGCCTGAGAGTACGGCGGCATCTCTACGGAGAAGAAAATCTCGACAAGAGAATCCGTTCATTCGACACCCATCTGTGCCGAGTGGGAAAGACATTACTCGTGTGCTTCAAAGGGGCGATGTGTCGAATCAACAAGATCCATTAGGCCTACTATACTTGATTGCTGAGGATTGCAATAAAATGGTAGATACGATACATCATGGAGTTTCCTGTAACTACTGTGGTATGAGTCCAATTACGGGACACAGATATCATTGTGTCAATTGTGCCGATGTTGACTTATGCGAAGCTTGCGAACTGACGGGCCTACACATAAAACACCATATAAGGTTGAAAATCAAGAGTCCAATACCCCTAATGAAAAGTCCTAGGTGGAGATGGAAGTCAACACAGCCAATTCGTGCTATTGTGCGTGGGTTCAACGTTCCTCATCACTTACCACAGGACACTTTAATAAGCATTGCAACTGAACTCAAGGAATTTCCCGATAGATTGGAACAGATTTATGATGGATTTCGGCATATTGTTGATTACCGTATAAAGCGTGAAGACGGCGTGTATGTTTATGGGATTACCAAACGTACATTTGGCGAATCCTCGCAAATGGACAAAGCTAATGGCGCAATGGAGTCAGCATTCTTCCGATTCTATGACACTGACAAAGACGGCATTGTGACATTTCCGGAGTTTGCCAAAACATACGAACTGCTAGCAAATGGACCAGAGATTGCCATTCTTAAGAGAGCTATCAAATCTTTTGACCGGAATGAAGATGGCTACTTTGACCAAGAGGATGTCACTCAAATTTTGAGTGGATTCGTTCTTTTTTGCGCTGGAATTTCGACGTTGCCAGATGGAGGACTTATTAACAAAACTTTCGGAAATCGCATATGGGAGGGCAGGCGACCATTGTCTTCTTTATTTCCGACTGCCTTGCAAGACCCTGCAAGGTCTATGGCAGTATCCTCCGCAAATTTCCCGTTGCATCTCGGGTTACGTGGTGTAAGTGTTGTTTCACAGAATGATAGCATACAAGAATCTCTGACAACAAATGAAAAAGTTCCTCGTACAATGGCAGCAAAGTTCGGAGCTTTAAATTACGGCCTTGTTCAAGACATTAGTAAATCGCATGTCACTAAAGTTGTTAAAGCCATGTTCAGGGAATTTAAATGGGGCATGAAGGTTAATTTATCAAATCTTACGGACACACATTATGAAGCATACATGGCATCTCATTATTCTTCGCTAATATACGGATGGGTTAGAGTCCCAACGGTGTACTAAAGTCCAAAATAACTTCCTTTGGCAGTTTTAGGTCATATAAAGGAAAATAAACTGTCTATCGTACTTAATTTTTCTCGGGAATCAGCAGTGTAAAACTTTCCAAGTTAAACCGCCAACTTGTACTGTTTTACCAGTACTATTAAACTGATCATACAAATAATCACCAACTGGAATCACTCCTAAGCTGTTACCCCACCCAATCAACTGTTTCCATGCCCCCTCAACTTTCGCAGTTCGCAAAATCGACAAACCTTCAACCCCCGGAACTCCGCGTTCCTGGACAATAGCCTGAGCCCATGATCCTACCTTTACAAGTTTTCCCTGATACTTCTTTGAACTCTCAACTGCAACCAGTACCAAGCAGTTCGTTTGGACTGTGACATTGTAATTATGGTTATCTTGTTTGGGTACTTTTAAAGGTGCCTGGTTTGGGTCAAAAGATCGCCATACTTCAAGGAATCTCTCGACTTTCAAGGTTTCAGGATTTAGCATGTATCCCCGCTCTTCTTCATCGCCATTGGGCAAGATTGTGCTTGAGCCTATATCGGCTTCAAGGAACTTCTCCGCATCCTGTTTGGAGCCTGTGGCTATTGCATTGATGTACCGTGAATCAATGTCATGAGTGTAAGTAGTCTCTTCTGAGAAAGGTGATTTGATTATCTCGCCGTAGAAGGCCCAGTCAAACGGGAACTGGTTGATATCAGAAGGGGAAGGCTTTGCGATATGCGACCGAATGTCGACAAAATGTGAGTTGTAGGTTAGAACAAATGTCTCCGTGGGTTCTGAGATAGGATTATCATTCCACTGTATTCCTTCTCGGGACGTTATTCTAAATGGCATAGTTTCAAATAGGTGCAGCGCGTTGCTGCAATTCGACTACGAGGAAAGAAAGTGTGAACTACGGGTCCAGTTATCACAAAAGGGTTCATATGGGGATTACCCGTCTTGGGCACGCGGATTAGTACACAATAAAAGCTTATCTGAATATCCAGCCAGGTTTTAAGCCAGTAATATTGGCCTTGATATCTGTAATATTGAGATCGGTTTGGTAATTCAATTTGTATCGTAATAAAATGGAAACCAGTTCTAACATTTCATACGTATTTAAACTTTTTTGGTCTCAAGTAATTGCAGCCTGCTTGAACACTCGACACAAAATCGGTTAAGGCAACAAAAAAAAACCTATAGGATTCATGTGTTTGCCATTCTCCCAACACAAGTCCAAACTCCTACTTGACGAAATATGTCACCACTAGTATCTGATGCTGCCATGACTACAGTAAGTTCCGATGATGATGATGAAGATGTAGAAATGGAATCCGTACCTATATCTGCGCCAGCATCATCCGTTCCACCTCCATCCACGCCTAGACCTCTTCCAATTCAATCTGCAGCAGCTACTCCACCTCCACCTCCACCGCCGCCCCATGCGGAGATGGCAGACAGCGGGGGATTTATCCCCGAGGACTCTGCAATTACCTCACCACCTCCAGTCCATTTTATTTATGCACCGACAATGTCTCCTGCTCCACCATTAGACCCTGCGACGCCCTCAATTGGTGTCAATGAAGATGAGGAGGCTCAGGGCAACGGGACAAGAGGAGTTCCAGTGAGGATAAGACATAAGCTGACAGACAGACAGCAGGAACGTTTAATTGTTTATTTGGATGACGAACTACTGCAAATAAAACGACGATACGTTCAAAGACTTACGCCCCCGAGAGGGTACATGAGTTTCCGCGAACTACTAGTGGATTTGAACAAAGTAATTGACATTATCTGGTACTCAATCACGTCCAGTCAGCCATCAACTGCCATTGAAGATGAAGACGATGCAGAAGGTGAAAACACGAGAGCAGAGGGAGGAGGAGGAATACAGTTATTTGGTCAGACTCATTATTTACTCTCGATTTCTGACAGTTTGGTTGATTATTTGGAAGGTTTTGCAGCAGTTACCAAGTTTCAGGATCCAGAGCCTACAATCAGAATATTTCAAAAGTTGGACAAAATTTTTGCACGGCTGTTGGATGAGCCCAAGGACGCTTTGCCGGCATCTGGGGTAGGCGCGGCTCATAGAGGGCTAAGCCGGACTGAAAAGGTGAGACTTGAGTCAATTGCAGAACGTGCGAGGATATCGGTGATGACAGTGTTTGAACTTGTGGAAGGATATCAATTGGAAGTTGCAACGGTGTTTGAACATGTTCTGGACAGAATCACGTGAAAATGAAGGAACATTCTTGCATGCGTTATTTCAAAGGTTACTACGATAGTTTCAAATAAATAAGTGATGTATAATCATCATACAAAAGCCCCGTCTAAAAAATCCCCATTAAATACAGATACTTTAAAAGTAGTCTTTTTTTTTCCCTTGCTTTGTTTTCTTCTTTGAAATCAGGGTCCCTGCCTACCGCCAAGTCCAAACAAGTACATGAGCTCTTGTTGGTTTAATCTACCAATTGATTTCAATTCGTTTTCATCAAGAGCACTCATGATCAATCCCTTTTTCTGTTCTTGCAGCGCCAATATTCGATCTTCAACTGTACCCTCTATTACCAACCGATGGACAAAGACAGGTCTCATCTGTCCAATTCTGTGGGCCCGGTCCATAGCCTGCTCTTCCACAAACGGGTTCCAGAATGGATCCATTATAATTATATGGGACGCACAAGTTAGGGTGAGCCCTACATTACCAGCTTTGAGACTGATTAGGAGAACAGACATTTCAGATTTATCGAAGAAATCCATAATACACTGGTTCCGGCTGTTGGAATTCATGGATCCGTCATAGCGAAGATAATTGAAATTGTTGACTGCTTCCAGTGCAATCTCTACAAAATCTAGTAAAGACGTGAATTGTGAGAAAACAATGACTTTTTCACCGGGAAATTTCTCATGCACGTCAGAAATCAGCTTTAAGCACTTGTCAATTTTACTTGAGCCGATCCAACCGTTAGGGAACAACTCAGCTAACTCTGACCGGACTGGAGGACCGCCAGTTCCCAAACTAAGAGGCGCGAGTTCGGCTGAGAGTGACACAGGAGAGGCATCTCGAAAATAGCGGTTGTTTCTGGAAATAACGGGAATACCGGCTGCAGTAATACTTTTATTTTCCTTTTGAATGGGGCTTTCCTGTTTTGTCACTTCAGAACCGGAATCAGTATCTGAATTGTTTAAAGACAACACTGGCTTATGCTCTTCTTTGACCTTGTTTACAATTGAACTTATCGCATCATCCTGAGTATCCTCTTCATCCTTTAATGCTGTAAAATTTATTCCCTCACTAGATGAACCCGGCAAACATGTGGCGCTTTCAAAATCTTCTACCTTTGGTTTTTGTTTCGGTTTGTCGTCCTTGAAAAGATCCAAATCTGAATCCGAGTCAATGTCATCCTCACCCTCAGGAGGAGGTTTGATTGCAAGATTATGGCGTGTACTTATATTTTGTCGACCAGTACTATCTCTAAGCCGCTGTCGACGCTCACTTACTCGATTGGACATAATTTCATAGTCTGTGAATTTCTCAACATGTACTAGATCGAAAATAGAAAAGTCAATCAGTTCCTTTTCAGACACCGCAAGAGAACAAGTAGGACAATGTGTGGACTCAGGAATTCCTTCCTCATTGTTGGCACTAGAATCAAAGTATTCTAAACAGCACTCCGTACAAATGTAATCACCACATGGATAAAACAACACAACGTTACCTGGGTCCACAGCATCTTGACATTCAGGGCATGTAAAGGTTGATTGATTTATAAGCTTTTCAACAACTCGTGGGCTGAACCTTCGGCAAAGCCCAATAGCATTACGATTAGATCGCGCGGAAATAATTTTGCTTGTTCTTAATCGGTGAGCGCGTTCAATGAGTTTCGGATGGCAGCACGCTTGCCGAAGCCTCAATAAGAGAACAAGAATATTGCTATAGTTTCTCGTTACTGTTCCCTGAGAGATGTACTTGTTCATTTGAACTTGCGCACCCTTTTCAAGGGCGGCATAAAATTCCTTCTCGTCTGCATCCATTACACTTTGGTCGATTCCTACTTCCTTAGGTGGTAGTTGCAATATGGGCTTACCATCAATTTGAGACGCCTTGGTGCGCCGCAGTAAAATCGCCTTAAGCAAGCCTTGTAACCTCTTTAGTGCATTAGAGTCATTGTGCTTTGTAATGGGATTGCCAATTTCCTTATTGAATCGGGACTCTTCGTCATATGGCTTTATCCTCAAGAACCGAAGCAAGCTGTAAAGCTCCATAATATTGTTTTGCATTGGCGTTCCACTAAGACACCATCTAAATTGCCCGTTCAACGAAGAGCAAGCTTTTGATGCCAGTGTACCTTTATTCTTAATATACTGAGCTTCATCCAGAACAACACGGTACCATATTGAGTCCCGTTGGTAAAATGGCGATGAATGCGTAGGTTTCACCGTTTTGGAGGACTTGGAGTCATTGATCCCAAAATGCTCCTTGTACTCCCTGGAAAGTAGACCATAGGTTGTCAATACCACGTCGTAGACAGCAAAATCACTGAAACGTTTGACCTTACGGCCATTACCGTGGTGAATGCAAACCTCTAGCTCATGCTCAGACTTGACTCGGGTTTTGATTTCACGTTCCCATTGTTTCAACAGCGCCACAGGCGCAACAATTAAGTTGGTTTTCACCTTAGGGTCTGTAGATTTGTTTGCGACAATCAGAGAACTGGGGAATAAAAAAGTTAGCAAAATTTACGTTAAGGGCAAAGAATATTACGTACATTGTTTGAATTGTTTTACCTAGACCCATATCGTCTGCTAGAATACCACCTTTAACACCTGCCTCCATTTTTTGTAACCATGTCAAACCAAGTTTTTGATGTTCTAGGAGCGTAATTTTCAATTCCTTCGGAGTACCTTGTCGATCTGCCGGTTTAATGTCGATATCAGCCTGAATATTATCTAAAAGTTTTTCAATTTTTTCACGATCCAACCCGCCCATGTCTGACCCGTATGATCCGAAAGAGTCGTTGTCCGAACGGTTGTATTGGTCTGGGTTAAATAGAGATCCTGACTGACTCCGTTGCGACGATGCATTACCAGGTGCAGTGGGTGGACGAGACTGGACGTGAGAAGAGGCTGTTGGAGCAGTCGCTGACATGGAAATGTGTTCAATTGCACGCTGAAACATTTCTTCCCCTTGTCTTGTCATTTCTACAACTTGCGTAAAGTATGTTTTGTAGTCAGCTACTCCGCCTTTGTAGAGCTTATCAAGCATTTTTTTAAGCTGCTCCAAGTTTTTAGACGAAGCTGCTTTCTGGACCCACAACATTTTAGAACTCTTCATAAGCGACATGAGACGTAAATTATCACTATGGGACAAATTGGTCATGCGTCTGAGACTTCGAATTTGTGCATCAATCAGTTCCCATTGCTGGTTTGCCTTTTTGGAGTGGTCTAAGGATCTTTGAATTCGTTCGTTTAGGTATTGGATGGTAACTGTTGCATAACGCCTGAGGTCTCCAGACAACTTTGGTAGAATCATTTTGTTGTATATATCTCTGTAAATTGTGGGTGAAGGTTGAGGTGGCATCGGCGGGACTAGAGTTCGGGCGCGTTTTTCAGATGGAGGTTCGTCATCTGTAAGGTCAATAACGGGAGAATTAGCATTTGACTCAAACAGACTTGAGTGTGTTCGTTTGGGAGCTGCAACTGAGTGGGAATGAGGTTGTGTATTGAGCTTGGCATCGCTATTCTGGACGTGAAAGTTTGTACCCAAATTTGGTGAAGAATATGAAGAAGTGGATTGCTGTGGCTTTTGGACAATAGAACTGGTAATAATTTCGTCATCACCAAACCCATCATCTTTGTCATATAAGTCAGTTTTTGCTGTGCTAGGGTCTTCAGAAGGTTCGTCATCGTCATCATCTAGAATTTCAATGACTTCTGGGAATGGCTTACTGGAGGAGTACTGCTGCTTCTTAACAGGGGGTGCTGCTGGTTTAACGCCCGGAACAAGTTCCATTTTCCCCACGGGTATATTGTTAAGCCTTTGATCAAAAGGGGCTGGGCCTGATTTCAGTTGCAGCAAACCTGGTTGTTGCTGGTAAGTAGAAGTAGAAATAGGGCCATTGGTACTAGAGGGTGGCATGGTTGAATTAGATGATAGGGGTTGGCTCCAGTTCTGGAGAGGGTTGTTTAAAGTCGGGACCAAGGGATGTGTGTTCGGGTGTGCAAAAGAGTGTGGAACTTGAGAGTTTGTGTAAGAGACAGGATGTGAGGCAATTGATGGGGTTAAGGGAGTGCTGATACCGCCCAATGGAGAGCTGGAAGAACTTGTTTCAGAGCAGACGAGTCCATTTGGAGGTTGTATATTGATGACATTATTCCCTTGATCCATATGCTGTGGTGTGGTATCATTCGGTGAAATTGTTCTTGGAGTATTATTCGAGCTGCTCATAGAAGAGCCGAGTTGGACTTGTTTAATTTGCGCTTCGTTAATCCTGAGTTGTTCTAAAAGATATCCCATTCGTGCTAAGTAATCTCCACTGTTCGGATCGCATTGCTGAATTTGCTTCGTGAGGTCTCGCCTCTGTTCGTCAAGGACGGATAGCGACATAAGTGAGTAGACTCAGTAGGAATATCAGCTAAGTTAGTTTTCCATAAGAAAATCTAATGGTTATAGAGTAGTTGAGGGAGTTTAGCAAATAGTAAACCGGGCGTTTGACAGAGAACGCGTTTAAAATGGCCAGGCTGCAGTTGACAAGAGCCGGAGTGGCGTAAACGGACTCTCTGAACAGACCTTTGAATGAAACGCAAGAAACAGAACTTGGGCTGCTAAAAAAAGTCGCCTAATTATCTTCAAAAAGTGTAATACAGATGTTGAAGTGCTGAATTGTCCATAGTTTTTATTTTATTTTTATTTTGAAATCTAGCTCGCTACGGGATCTTTTTTTTTTTTTTTTAACCTGAAGGAAAATGGCGATAATAAGGTCATGTGGATTTAATTACCCGGTATAAATATTCATTCATTTAGAAAGGTTTTAAGACAGAGAACTGATACTTGAGAGCTCTTCATTGACTTTAGAAAGTGCAGAAGCATTATTCTTAGCCAGTTCCTGAGCAGTAGCCAGACTAGCTTTGGCTTCGCTATAGCGTGTAATTCTTCGAAGGCAGCGTGCTTTGCGATAAAAGTGGTTCCATTCAGTTGGCTGAATTGTACAAAGAATGTGAGTATCAGCGTAGGCGTCAGCCCATTGATTTAGCTTAATGTAGGCATCACAGCGGGCGTCTATAATTAATGCAATTTGTGTAATTTGGTACTGAATGGATTCCCAGAGAGCTCTTTTGAGTGTCATATCTAAGGCCATGGATAGCAACTTGACGGCTTCTACGTGTTTCCCATTCTTGCTCTCCTTGATACCAGATTCACGCATCTTGTCCACTTGACTTGAAAGATTGCCGTTGATTTGATTCGATGGTGGAGGAATGTCTGAGTTTGTGGCCACGAGTTGTTTGGCCACAGTGTTGAGTGTCTCTACTTCATGAGCATAGTCTTTCTGATCTTGCTCTGACCAGGTCGCAATAGAATCCAAATTGACTGTAAGGTCTTTAGAAACAGGATCAAAGTTCAGATAGTCCATTGTATTTTGCTGTTGTGACAGAGTGCTAGACGTTGGAGTTGAAAAGAAGATTAATGTAAATGTTGTGATCTTTGTCAAAGGGAAGTGGATAAAAAGCGAAAAGAGCATACGTTTCATGAACAGTTTATCACGTGATACTATTGACCAGTTTTAGTGCTAAATACTATGTGTTAGGTACTAAGTTCTAGGTGGTAAATACTAAGTAATAAGTAATAAAAACTAATAGCTAAGTAGCAAGTATTAAAATATATATCACGTGATATTGTAATTGTCATGACAACGAGAATTTTTTGCATTTTAGCACGTGCAGTAATGTTTTTCATTTCATAGCCTTTCCAATATCTGCGCTGTCAAAAAAAAACCAACAACTACACTGTGTTGCTATGATGATTCAGAAACTTGATGGTCTCAAAGACCGCACTCTGAATACCGTCCACTTTTGGCCTTTGTTGAGGTATGTTGTATATAAAATAAATAAATAAATAAATAAATAAATAAATAAATAAATAAATAAATAAATAAATAAATAAATAAATAAATAAATAAATAAATAAATAAATAAATAAATAAATAAATAAATAAATAA
>JAKVQY010000337.1:0-16068 GCA_030463045.1 Geotrichum macrosporum
ATTGTTGGAGTAGAAAAATTTTTTTCCTCTAAAAAGAATTTCAGGGGAAGGGTTTGGGTTTGCAGCAAGAGGGAAGGAAGGGGAGGGGGCCACGGATACGCCAAGGGGGGGGGGAAGTTTCTTTTTGGAGTCAAAGTTTAAAAAAAAAGAAACGAAAGTATTCCAAAAAAAGAGGGGAAAAGAAGAAGAAAAAAAAAAAAAAAAAAAAAAAAAGAGAAGCAAGGGAATGAGTGAAATTAAATGGGAAGGAAAAAAATAAACAAGGAGGCGTATAGGAGGCTTTGCGAGATTTTCAATTTTATTTTAGGCATAGTAATTTGGGGGGGAAAAAATAAAATAAAGCTTAAAAGTCTCCATTAACACTAAATGTGGTATTTCTGAAGCGAAAATGGCTGAAAAATCAAAACAAACTGAGTCGAGAGCCAAAATTGCGGGTTTAGGGTTATTTTTGTCCGTGGCTGTGGCAAAATTAAAGCCGGGTAACTTATAAATCCAGGCGCACAGTAAAAATGAATGACCTTTTTGAGTGCAAAATGGCTGGAAGAGATCTTGAAATAGCACCTTTTTTCCCTATTTTACGTCACGCGAAAGTTCTATTCATAGAACTTTGTCCCTCCAGATTGTTCAGCCTCCTCTATGCGGTATAGAAGCATGAAGATGTATGAGAGAATGTTAGCCTCTTGGAATAGCTATAGCGATCACAATATAACGTTCAAACGCTAGTCTAGTTCATATGGAATGTAAAAATAAAACAAACAAACAAAGAATTACAAACATCGCGAACTCTGCAAATTTGATATTCTTCTGTCAAAGCAGACTCTCACAAATCAAGCAAGTCAAGTTAAATCATTACACCAAGCAGTCTCTGACGGGTATAAGACAACTTTGTAATAAACAATAATAACAATAAAAAAAAGATGAGGATTTGGCGTGGAATTAATATGGGCACGCATATAGGTTTGTAATCCAATTACCATAAACAATATCTTTGTGCAAATCATAATTAAAATGATAAAAAAAAAAATTACATTTCAGCATATAAAATGTACTTGAGAATATCACTCAGAGAAACAATTCCCTTCAACTTTCCTTGGTCATCAACAACAAATAAGCGATGCAGACGCGACCGTCGAATAGTCTCCATGATAGTATCGAGTCTATCGTTGATCGTGCAAGTGTGGACTCCCTCAAAGTCTTCCGCTCGTCGCATCAGTGCTTCCCCTACTGAAAGACTCAGATCTGTGTAAATACCGCCTTTGATCAGCGCAAGCACATCAATGGCTTCGTAAATGTTGATCAGTTTGTAAGTTTCATCAACAATCGGAATGGATGATACCCCGCGCTGTACTAATAGGTGGATAACATCAATGACAGGAGTATTCATTGAAACAGCTTCCAGGTTATCGTGCACTCCAATATTAAGAGCTGATAATGGTTTCATCAGCGACCGTGTTTCTTTGCAGTTAAGGGCTACAAACTTGAGAATACGGTACTGTGTCAGCACACTAACCACAATCTCGCGCCCTGTTTCCTCGTTCACATCAACCAAAGGAATCCTCCGTGCTTTGCTCTCCGTCATCTTGATACAAGCTTCATATAGAGACTTAAATGGGTGAATAGATAGTGTTTCAATCGGAACCGCGCCAATGGCCTTTTCCACACCACGCAGACCATCCAACGTCAAATCTTCAATCTTGTCCATCTTATCTGGGTTTTGAAAATAATACTGCACCACATTAATGTAATCCATAGCTGTAAGTAGTCCAGCAAACCGCGACGTTTTCGAGTTCCAAAGTGGTACAGACACAATTCCATTCTGCATCAAAATCGTCAACGACTTTTTAACTAGCAGTGCTGTGTCTAAAACTACTAGTCTGAATGATACTGGCAGCACATCATATGAGGTCTTGCTTTGCAAAAATCGTCGGATGCCTTCTAGCGCTTTTTTTTGTTCTGCGTTAATAATCTCCTCTGTAATGTTGGATGAAAGCCCTGTTGATTGCAAAGGGTCGATATTCTCCCCTAAAATGCCGTCTCTACCAGCTTCCACCATCCTTGTATCTCCTGGAAATGCTTCAAATGTCGGTGACTCTGTGACGTTATCTGTGATTGCCATATCTACGGGATCCTGTAATTATGTATGGTGTCTGACTGTGTGAGTACTTGGGCACTTTTGTGTGAAAACAAAAACCCTATGACTTCCGATGTTCTATAATATTAGGGTTGATAACTCGCTCTCCAGACGTGTGAAAATTAGTGGCTATTGAATATAGGCGTGTGCTTGATATGGTTTCCTGATTATGATTTATAGCAGCCAAGGGCAAAAGCGAGGGAAAAAGCAGAAGCAAGAAACAGCGAAAGAGAAACTGGAACAACGAATCTTACCCGGATTTGAATCAACATAAAATATATCAAAACTTTTTTGTTGCAAATAACAATTTGTAATGAACCCTAACCATAATTGTCGACGTGGCCATTCTATCAAGTAAGGTTTCCGAACTTAGAAAAAGAGTACCTTGGTCCGATTAAGTGCGTGGCAAAATCGAACACAAAGAAGAAAATGAAAAATGAATGGGGACCTTCGGCTTTCCATAAATATTCCACAACCAGCCCTTTTTTCATTCTTCTTACCAGGTCAAAATCCCAAGTAGAGTTGTCTATATATAATGAAGTTGTCAAAATTCCTACTGTCAGCGCTGGTTTCGCTGATTTCTTATGCCGCTGCTGAAAGTGACTCTGCTGTCACCGATCTCAGTGATGAATCTATCGAGGTTTTCAACAAGTACGTTGAAGATCATCCTATTGTCCTCGCCAAGTTCTTCACTACTTGGTGTGGCCACTGCCAGCGTCTAGCCCCTGAATATCAGCTTGCTGCCTCCAAGTTGAAAGACCAAAATATTTCCTTGGTTGAAATTGACTGTGAAAAGAATCAAGCACTCTGTGCCGAGCACAAGGTCCAGGGATATCCATCTCTGCTAGTCTTCAAGTCTTTGGATTCCAAGTCTCAATACCAGGGCGGACGTACCGCTGATGAGATTGTCAAGTACATGTCCAAAGAATTGCTTCCCCACGTTACTAAGGTCACCCCAGAGAACCTTGATGAGTTTAAGTCATATGACGGCGTTACTGTTGTTGCTTTCTACGATGACAAGCAATCTAATACCACATTCACTGCTGTCGCTGATGCTTCTCATCATGAATTTAACCTCGGTCAGTCCTCTGATATTGCTTTTGCAAAGACCTTAGGTGTTGACTCTTTCCCCGGTTTGGTTGTTTTCGCAAAGGATCTTGAAGCTCCTGTTGTTTACGACGCCAAGACTGCTGGAGACGAGTTTAAATTTTCTGAGGATTCCTTGACTGAGACAATTGTCCGTGCCTCTATCTCTCCCGCTGGCGAAATTGGTCCTGAATCTTTCAGCTCTTACATGGCTGCCAAACTTCCTTTGGGCTACTTCTTTTACGAGTCCGAAGAGCAGCGTGATACCTTCAAAAAGGCCCTTTTGCCTATTGCAAAGGAGGTCAAGAACAAGCTTAACATTGGTTTCATCGATTCTGCCAAGTTTGGTTCCCATGCTGTTAACATTAATTTGGAAGAAAAGTTTCCTGCATTTGCCATTCACAACATGGAGGACAACAAGAAGTATCCCTTCTCCCAGGAAAAGGAAATTAATGCTGACGAACTTGTTCAATACATCAAGGACTTTGCTGCAGGTAAGATTGAGCCTTTGGTCAAGTCTGATCCTCTTCCTGAGTCTCAAGATGGACCCGTCTACACTGTAGTTGGCCATAACTACGAAGACATTGTTATGGACGATTCCAAGGATGTTTTGATTGAGTTTTACGCTCCCTGGTGCGGACACTGCAAGAAGCTTGCTCCTATTTATGACGACCTAGGTGCCCTTTATTTTGACCACCCTGAGTACAAAGACAAGGTCATTATTGCCAAGGTTGACCACACTGCAAACGAGATTGATATTCCTATCCAGGGATACCCTACCATCATGCTTTTCCCTGCTGGAAAGAAGGGTGAGCCCATCACCTATGAGAAGGCCCGCACCCTTGAGGCTCTTAACGAGTTCATTAAGGAACACGGTACTCATGGTATTGATGGTCTTGCCGCTAACGACACTACTCAGAGCGAAAAGAAGGCTAAGAAGTCAAAGAAGGCCAAGAAGTCGAAGAAGGCTAAGAAGGCCGAGAAGGCTGAGCAGGAGGATGAAAAGGACGAGTTGTAAAAAAAGTTTTTGTGATGAACCTTTCATTATTTACGATTAGCATTTTTTTTTCAATTTGCTAGTCCCGTTATTATATTTTTTAATTTGACTCCAACCGCGATTTTAGCAATAAAAATTTAATATGAATAATTATTAAAAGAAAATTTCATATATATTTAGTGCCAATTATTGAGATTGTTTTGTAATTTGAATATTTCTAGAGGCCTAGTAACGCTCTTTAGTTGCGCAATGTCCAGTCAACATCTAGTTATCAATCAACAGGCAAATCATTAGAGGGATTTCAAAAAGCCATATGATAATTCATGATTTGAATCTTATTTATTCAACTGTTTCAAAAACTAATCATGAATCATTTTATTTTTCAAAACTTAACAGGACTGTATAATTGATGTTGGATGAAAAGATGATACAAGAAAAATAAAACATAAAAGTCTGCACAAAAATTTTTTTATACTTTTTTTTTCTTTTTTCTCTTTCTTTCCTAGTAAACAAATGTCACACAACTATTATGTTGAGGAAGGAGGAGGGGGAGGACCGGACGCAGTGGCAGGAGGCGGAGGGGGTGGTGGGGGTATGGAAGAGTCTAAATTGGAGAAGTTTGTCGTGTAGCCGTCAAGTTCTTTACTACGCTGTTCCTCTTCTGCAAAGTAGGCAGCCAGATCATCATTGATTTTCGAGGAGGTAGTGGCAGGGGCCGTACTGCTGCTAGGAATCGGAGGTGGAGGTGGAAGTGAACCTCCGACAGTTGGATAGTAGTGATGTTTCTTTTTTCTGGGAAGAATACTGCCAGTCGTTAGACTGCCATTTGACACAGGAGGTGATAGCATTGCGCCGTCAATTCCAGGAGGTGCAATTGCAGTTGAAGAAGAAAAGGAAACAGATCCAGGCACACTTGATAAATTTGCTGGAGTGAAGTAGGAGTCGTTACTAGCTGTAACACCTTGCTCTGATGGCATACCAGAATATAAACTTTCATCTTCCTCAGGAATAGTTTGTCTGGGTCCTGGCCCAAACAAGCCAGGACTGTTTGCATTGTTGACGTTGTTTGAGAAATGACGTCGGTGAAAATTCTCATTCTGAGGCGAACTGATCTCTTCTCCGTTGATCGCAGGTAGCCGATGCAACAATCCATATCCCACTCCACAGCCCAACAACCCAGAGCCCCCCCAGTTTGAAGTTGGTCGGATTCTAACTGCTCTCAACGTATCATACTCGTGATTGTACACGTATAGTTCTAGTTCCGGTTGAGATCCAACTATAGATGGGAGCTGTTGTAACGTGGTATCATCTAGATTATTACTGGGGCCTTGCAATTGTTGCTGCTGGATTTTCCGTTGACTGGCGTGGTCGGAGACTAATTTTTGAACAACTCTTCCAAGCAAATCCTCTCCTCCAGATTCAAGGAGTCCGTTTTCAGCTCCAACAATATAATCAGAGTGTGAAATTAACCCAGCAACTTGCGCAGGCGAGTTGGGAGCCACATTCAAAACGTGCCATACGTGATCTGCCACGAATAAAGGGGTCCATTCCAGAGAAAGTCCAATTCCTAAAGACTGTGACCCATTGGGTGTGGATGGGTTGCTGGCCTCTTGAATATTATCAGCGCTTGGAACTGGAAGTACGACGGTTCGACGTGTTCTGCCTTTGGATGACCATATTTCCAAAGACACAGATCTACCGCGACAATTTGCTAACTCAGTAACAAAAGGGTAAATGGGGGCTTGCTCAGGTTGTGGTGGTACAAGCTGGGGTATAATTCCAGATGTAGATGAGAAAGATAGGGAAGATCGATGATGAACTTTGGGATGTGTCGGCTCAGGAAAGTAGCTGTTT
The DNA here is from genome assembly GCA_030463045.1 of Geotrichum macrosporum. NCBI lineage: Eukaryota > Fungi > Ascomycota > Dipodascomycetes > Dipodascales > Dipodascaceae > Geotrichum > Geotrichum macrosporum. The sequence continues at coordinate 6,069 of JAKVQY010000337.1, forward strand.
TGAGTTGGTTCAGGCAAAGGTTGCTGAAGAGCATACGGATTCTGCTGAGAAGAAGGAGGAGGGGCATGAGGGGCGTACGAAGGAGCAGTTCCATATTCATTGATGCTGCCCAAGTTATTATGCTGATAATGTTGGGATGAATGCTGATGGTTTGGATCATAAATATTCTGGGATGCTGATTGTTGCACTTGCTGGCCTACAATCTCATGACCATTTATACCAATAATAAAGTCAAACAAGGCCTGAATTCCAGCCTTGTGAGCAGGCGATTCGGGATTGACATGAACAACTCTGAAGCCATTACTGGGATCTCCTCTTTGGCCATCTGATGGCCTAAAATTTTCGTACCCGTGTGTTTGACCATTGTAACCCTGAGGATTGCTAATTATGCCTTCAGCAGACCGAACAAGTTGCTTTGCAAAGGCAAACATGATGAATGAATATTCAGTATGGCTGTTTGTGATGAATGGTATATATAGCGAAAAGTCAAAAGTGGAGGAGAGTGAAAGATGGTTGGGAAGAATAGTTAAGAAACGTGTCCATGCTGAGTAAGAGATGACTGCATACCAAAGGTCACGTTAAATCTATTTTTAAAAACACACCAAGATGAAGAATAGACGCAAACACGAAGAAAACTTGATTTCTATTATGAAAACACCAGCGACAGTGCCAACCTGAATTCTTCTTGCCTTGAGTAACAAACACGAACATTGGTTTTGGGACAAGTGTGAATGAGTGCAATCATTTTTGGTGACACATGAACGTTTCATTTTTGGACTATAATAGTAGACTACAAATGATATATATAAATAAAGATGACTGGACAAATCATCAGCAGTAAAAGCGCTTTCAAGTAAAAAAAAAAAGATTGATACTTTTAAAGTCCGGCAGAAACACCATTAACAGAGTTTGGAGCAGAAAGAGGAAATTCAGCTACTCTCAACATAAATTCCGAGCTGTTTGAAGTTTCGAGAAGGCATATCTGAAGACCCAAATCTGACTGAAGCATTGGATTCTTCAGCTTTAAGCGGTGCTGATCGAGAGTCTGGAGGAAATATCAATGGCGACGAATTAGTTGAGGAAGATGAAAAAGATTTAAAGTTGGGCGAGGGCTGGTGATGCTGAGCTTCCAAATCCTTTTCCCTTATTGATAAGGGAAGTTCTTGATCTCTGAAGGATTTGCGTTGAAAGAAAGAAAGTCTGCCAGCCACCCAAGCAAGAGCAAGGTAAATGCCTCTAGCCGTAATGTATATGAGAGTTGCCCAAAGAGCTATAAAAATAACTGTGACACTTGCTTCCAATACGTTAGAGCAAACGCCTGAGAGACTTTTGAAGAGAGAGTCTAAAAATGGAGGGCTAACGTCGCCAGAGTCCATTAATTGGTGCTGCAGCTGAGTGCCAGTGCTAAGGCTATAAGCAACCATCACGAATGAAATAACCGAATGTGAAATGCGAAAAAGGAGAGAAATGAGGTTGACTTTGAAGTGCAATTTGCTGTTTGGTGAAGCAGGAAGAAAAAAAAAAGGGAAGAAATCCAACAGCAGGACTCGAGGCTTTTATATATGGGAGGAGCCTGCCTTGAAGTCGCTTAATATTCCTGGTACCGAATTACTTACAAAAATAACAACAGTTTTTCTTGTTGTGCTTGGGACGACAAAAGTATAAAAATAGTACTGAAACTTTGGCGATGATGTGAGGTCACCAAATTGCAAAAATATTGTTCGAGTACACATTAAGCGGGGCCCGATTTCCTTGGCTTCTCTCATAGGATACTCAAAGACGGTCAAAAACTTGAAACCGAGTACTTGATGTACTTTCTACTGTTAATGAAAGTGAAAAGTGCTGATTGAGAGTGGTCATACTGCATTAAAGAGTCGAGTTACGTCTCAACAATGGGAAATGAAATGGCGGGACATACAGCCGGGACCACCCACGGTCAGACCAGTTGAAGGCAAACTGTCTTGACGGGCACAATACGGTGCAACTTTTGCAGGAAAAGGTTTGTTGAATATGTGTACTTACTGCGGATTGGAATTGAAATGGGCTTGAGCTTGCTTCAGACCTTTCCAACCATCTAGACACAATGCGTTTTGTATGCTTATCCTCTTTTACAGAGAGAGTTGAACCTTTACTTGGGAGTGTCAGACTCAGTCCAGTTTGGGTCAAAAGTAAATAAAGGTTCTTGTTTTCACGTGACCAGAAAATTATTCCAACGCCGCACAGATGTCATAGTTTTGACTTGTGACTTATAACCTGTACCTTATGACTTGTGAATTTAGTTAATTTTCTCATTCAGCATTAAGCTATGCTTAAAAAAAGGTTTTTTGTCTCCAAGGCATCATCTCCTCTCCTCCTACCTCCCCTCAGTCAAAACCGCCCGGTACAAACATTCCATGATGACCTCAGACTCTCATTTGGAATGGCAGAAAAAGTCTGACCTTAAGCAGGTTACTCCAAGAGCAGTCATTGCGGGTCTGGCCATTGGGTATGCTAACTTAAAAATTTCACTCCTTCATTATTAATCCGATCTCTAACATTTCAGCTCTGTGGTCCTATTTTCAAATTTTCAGTTCGGACTGCAAACAGGATGGGTCTCTATGATGTCCCTACCATCGTCACTATTGGCCTTTGCTACGTTCAAAACTCTTCAAACTCATCTTCAGTACCCCTTTTCAGACGTGGAAAATGTGTTTGTGCAAAGCTTGGCCGTAGCTGTAGGTACAGGGCCTTTGGCGTATGGGTTTGTTGGAGTGATTCCTGCTATTGAAAAGTTCTTGACTCCAGACGAGGCTAATACGTCAGATGCCATTCGCCTTTCAGTGGGTCAGTTGTTCATCTGGTCTGCAGGCCTCGCCTTTTTTGGCGTCTTTTTCGCCGTGTTGCTCAGAAAACAGATCATCGTTCGTGAAAAGCTAAAGTTTCCGTCAGGGAGCGCCACCGCTACTATGATTGCAGTACTTCACCAGTCGGAGATTCCCACAAATACTGCAACAACGTCTTCGGCCACTCTGCGTCTTGTAGGCCAGAGCTTATTACAGAGAGCTCAGAGAGAGAGCTTTGAGAGCGCAGCAAGTGGCAGCAATGCCATTTCTAGTACTGACCAAACAGTTGAACTCGAACACCTCTCACGCAAAACCTACAGCAAAAACATTTCCATCCTCCTATGGTCCTTTGGAGCATCTGCTTCATACTCGCTTGTTTCGTACTTTGTCCCCATAATTAGAGAATTACCCATTTTCGGGCCAAATCTTGCAAAAAACTATCTATGGACTTTCCAACCATCTCCGGCATATATTGGGCAAGGCATTATTATGGGTCTTCCAACTGTTACATCAATGTTATTTGGAGCCTTTTTGGGCTGGGCTATCCTAGGTCCTATGGCACAGCATTTGGGTTGGGCAACTGGCCCTGTGGACGACTGGAAGACTGGTGCTCAAGGTTGGATTCTTTGGATTAGTTTAACAATCATGGTTGCTGATACTGTCGTTTCTTTCATCACTGTGACAAGCATTTCACTTTACAAGCTTTGGAAAAATTCAAATTCCAAGGAAACAAGCTTTACAAAGAGCTACTGGGAATTCGCAATGAGTATTTTTAGACCTTCAGGAATGCATTCTGATTCTGGACGCCAGTACCAAAGCATCCCATCATCTACTGAGGACGCTGAACAGATTAACTCGGAAGCGGAAGATGATCAACCAGAGACAGAGAACGAAGAGGAACCTGACGCTTCACCTCGGCATCTGGTCCCCAACGCTGTAACAATTGCTGGGCTACTACTTTCTTCCGTTCTTTGCGTAATTGCAGTCAGAGCTGTATTTGGTCCATTATGTCCCGTATATCCTCTTATTGTTGCCATATTCCTCGCACTTTTTCTAAGTGTTCTTGGAGTCCGCGCGCTAGGTGAGACTGACCTCAACCCCGTCAGTGGAATTGGTAAAATATCACAACTGATCTTTGCACTTATTGTGCCGCGATCTCATCCAGGGTCCGTGCTAATCAACTTGATTGCTGGAGGAATTACGGAGGCTGGTGCCCAACAAGCAGGTGACCTAATGCAAGACCTGAAGACGGGCCATCTTATTGGCGCTTCACCCAGGGCTCAATTTGTAGCCCAGGTCATTGGGTCAGCATGGTCGGCTATACTCTCTGCAGTAGTGTATAGACTGTACGACTCAATCTACGATATCCCGGGTTCCTTATTTAGAATCCCAACTGCTGTGATTTGGATTGACTGTTCTCGACTAGTCACTGGAGACGGAATTCCTCCTCATGCAGGAGGATTTGCTTTGGGTTTTGGAATCCTATTTGGACTGTTAGCCATTTTAAAAGTCATTGCCAATTCGAGGCCTTCCTCAAGACTCGCTACAGTTTCTAAATACATCCCCTCAGGTGTGGCAGTGGGAATTGGTATCTACAATTCTCCATCATTTACGCTTGCTCGATTTCTTGGTGGTTTAGGAGCTGCTTACTGGCTCAACAAACACTCAGACAAAGACTCACAGCTTAACGCAATTGTCTTATCCAGTGGACTGGTACTTGGTGAAGGAGTATTTAGCATTGTTTCTCTAGTCATGACTGGCTTGGGGGTACCTCATTTTTAGATAAAATAATAATTTGTTTTTATGTACACTTAAACATGACGTTTTCTTCTTTTTTTTCCTTTACTTCTTTTTGAACTGCTTCCAATCGTCGTCTACTCGACGTTCCACACGCATTAGGAAATCTTGTTTTTGTAGGTATCCATCCTTGTTATGTTGAGAAAGATCTTCTTTTAATCCTTGTTGATCCACATATCCGAGCCAGTCCAACCTCGATTTTTCAAGAGTATTTAACTTCTGTGGCTTTCCTGTAGCTAATTCATCCAACAAAGACGACTTTTTGCGCTTCACGACGCGCTTTTTTTTAGCATCGAGTGGAGAAGGTAAGCTACGTTTTTTGTTGACGGATGCTGACATCAAATTGTCCTCCTCGCTTTGTGCCTCGGCAGCCTCTGTTTGCTTTTGTTCAGCAATATAGGCCTTACCCTCAGCAGATGATGCGAGGACGTGCTTTTCTTCCGTGGTAACCTTGCCTGCAAAATTATACACTCGTTTAATGGTAATGTACTCGTCTTTCAGAGAACCGGGAGCTGAAGTAGAATCTGAAAATGCAATAGTAGTACTAACCTTTGTTCTCGAAGCTTCTTCAAAAGAGGATTGTTTACTAACGCTACTCTTCATTGATTTCCAAACGGAGTCAACATCGATCGTGCTACTGTTGTTTGAAAAGTCAAATTCCTTTGCTTTTGCCAACTCTTGTTGTCGCTGAGATCGAGTTTTAATTAGCCCACCTTCTCCCTGGATGTTTTCATACTTAGTGTAGTCCACAGGTTCATCAGTCTCTTGATTTTGAGTCTTTTCGCTCTTTCCCTGTCTTTTTATGGAATCGTCGTCGCTATCACTATTTAGGTCCTCGACTAAAACTGGTTAACAAGTATGGAAACAAACTCCAGAAGCATGTAAATACCTTGGTCTTCATTATAATCTTCATCTTCACTTTCTCTATATGTCTCGTCTTCTTCAAAATGGACATTCTGAGGCTCCTCCATAGTCATCGTAAAGTAAATAGGTGTAAAGAACGGAAGGGAAAAAGGATATTGGGACGTTTGGGTTTTGCCACAAAGGTTAACGCAGCTTAGTCACTTGGAAAAGTTCCTTGCCCTGTATCTGTTATTTTTCTTTCTTAATTTTACACCACCGAAACATAAACCTCTGAGACCCTTGCACATCCATTTGACACACTTCAGTGGGATTAGAAGTCTTCAATTTCTTTTCCATTTATTTTTTTTGTAACCATTCAAATTTTCTTGCCTTTTTGGGGTTTCGTACGAGTCCCTACAGTTCTCTCTTTCTTACGTTTTCTCCGCTCGTACATCAAGTTTACCCGATAATCACCTATCACGAAATCTTCCCCTAGTAAGCTTCTTTCATACCCAATGATCACCCAGATTTCTAATCTCTTTTTTTAGCTGGTATCACTTTTTTTCCCTCTAGGTATGCCTCTTCTTCCTTTTTAATTGTTCCTCTACTGACTCAATATGTGATCCAGCTCACTTCTTCTTTCTTCCCAATGCTGAAACGTAAAAATTCAGACTCAGACGAAAATGGAGCCAAACGCGCTGCAGTTCAGCTGTCTATGTCGAGCCCGCTTGGGGGTGACTCTCCGAGGGGTGAACCAAGCGATCACGATATGCAGGGGTCTGCTGTAGAAATGCAGACTTCAGAGAGTGGTCCAAATGCTGCTCGAGTTAAGGCTGGCACAATTGTGTCTAGTCATAAATTAAACGTGGTAGTTGATCCTTCAACATTTATTCATATTCGTCTACTCGTATCCTTAAAAGAGGCCGTTACTATAATTGGTCGAGGTGGATCAACTATTGCCAAAATCCGTGAAGCTTCAGGTATCAGATTGAATGTCAGCGACCATTTACCGGGAATTACTGAGCGTGTTGTCAATCTTAAGGGTTCAGCTGAGCACGTTGCAAAGGTATGTCGCATTCTTTGGAATTTTTCCACGTTTACTAACTGAACAGGCTGCTGGATTAATTGTAAGGTCTTTAAATAGCGAACCTTTTGAAAGTCCATCTTCCCCGGATGCCAGAACATATAATTTACGTGTTTTGATTCCTCACGTAATGATGGGTGCTATGATCGGTAAAGGCGGTAGTAAATTTCGCGAGATTGAAGAAGCGTCCGCTGCAAAACTAAAAGCACAAGAGTATACACTTCCTAGCTCAACTGACCGGATATTGTTTGTTTTGGGTGTTGCCGACGCCGTTCACATTGCTGTTTACTACATTTGCACTACGTATATTTCTCACAAGGAATACTTGGGCAATACCAGACCTACATTCTACAATCCTGCTGTAGCAATCCAACATCAACAACATCAACCCCCACCAGGGTCCTATTATGGTGGGCAAGGACCTGGGTATCAGCAGCCTTACTCATCAAATGCTGGCCTTTTGGCCTATGGAGGACAGAATGGTCGTAATGGTCCTAGTTCTTATTCAATGCCAGGCAGTTATAATTCAGGTCCTTCACCTCCAATAAATTTACAACCTTACAATACTTCAGGCTCGTCAAGGTACCCTAATCGATTGCATTTAGGAACAGGTGATGCTCTTCCTAAGCGAAATTTGAGCTCTAACCCTGGTCTGAACCGCGCACATATGGAAGCACAGGCAGCACCTAGAGACCAAGAGCTATCTCAAGACGTGTATATTCCGAACGACTACGTTGGATCAGTAATTGGAAAGGGAGGAGCCAAGATTAAAGATATCCGGCACCTATCCGGGTCTCGAGTTAAAATTAATGATCCGATTCCCAATGGTACGGAGCGACTTATAACCATCTGGGGCCGACCGGAGGGCAATGAAACGGCAATATATCTAATTCACTCTTTGATTGAATCTGAAAGAAAGCGGAATCCAAATCCGCGATCGAATTCCTATGGCAACGGCAGCAGTAATAATGTTAATCCAGGCAGCAACAGTGGTGATAGTATGAATAACAGGAGTCTAGTTGCAAGCGATTCGAATGAAAAGGAGAATGATTCTGCTACCAGTTCTGTTGGACCTGAAGTTTAAAATGTTTGTTGGTGAAGTGACTGAGGTTTATGTTTTTATTTCTATATTCTTTGGATGCATGAAGGCGTGATTTTTTTAAAGGAGTTATAGCTGGTTATATATAAAATGCTGAATTAAAAGTTCATAAAAAGTTGGACTTATAAATGGATGCTATAAAGTGTCAATTAGGAATACACTACCTAAACAATCGGACTTTTGGTTGTACTAAGAGTTGCTGATTCAATTTACAAAATTGACTCAAACTGACTTGGTTATCTATGCCCTGCAGTTGGATTATTATATGATCGTCACATTGACGGACAAATGCCGGAAGAATCATTATAGGACAACCACCTTGGACAAGTAAAAAAAATAAATTGGACTACAATATTGTACATTGGAGAGACAAAAAAGTAGCATTAAAAGATACAGGAAACTTACTACCAACAAATTTGCAAGAAAACCATGATGCTGGAGTCAAAAGCAAATGACACAAATATTCAATGTTACAACATCGAACTCACCAGAAAAGACTTCCTCAGGCACAGAACAAGAATGCATTCAGTAAAACGGCGTAGTTCCCTGATGATTATGCTATTGTCTGGAAATGAGTTCACAAGCTCACAAAAATGCTTATGTCTATGAATTCGACAGGCAGAGACCATAAGACTTTACATGGTTCTTATCTGCAAAGCAAGAGGTGCTAAACCTTTAGTGATTTATGTTGAAAGTTTGAGTAAGAGGGCCTAAAATATTTTTAAAGAAAGTATTTTTAATTTGAGAGCCTTCCACATTTTGAGTCAGTGAAGTACTAACTATGCGGTAGCGCTTTTAGGGGATTGTTTGATTTCCTACCTATAATGTTGCTATGAGGAAATAAATCAGCTAAACATTCGTATATTTCTAATTTGCTTACTTTTATAAACTTTTAATTAAAAATCAATTCCCCAGTACTATTAGGAACTAGTTATATTTGCGTTCTGTCTGCAAAAAATTAAGAGTGAGAAACAGTGAAGCTAGTGCCACATTATGCCGCTGGCTTTTACTCTATCACCCTGTAAAACCCAAAGATAGCAGACTGATGAGAAAGGTGTGCAAAGCACATTTAAAAGCATCTGCTCTAAGCACAAAGACAACAGTCTAATTGTAATTATGGGAAAAATAGGGCACAATCCAATTTGTGGCCTGTCCACGAAGAAGCTCAATAGCTTCACTATCAAAGTTTCATTAAAGCCAACTATTGAATGAGAAAAATAATATAAGTCGCTTTACGAGTGATAAATTTTCCACAGTTGCATACAGCAATGTGACCTTTAGTAGCGTTCGCCCTTTAAACAGCTGGCCTAGTGAGCTAAAATAATTACGTTTGATAAACATAGAGATCAAGGATTTTTTTCCTAAAATCCAACTTCACTAAATTATATTTTTATGAGACCTACTGTCGATTGAGTCTGAAATATTATGCATTAAACTTGTAACAAAAACGAACCATCAAGCAAGTATGGTTGCTAAATTTTTTTATTTCTCTGTGTTATAGATGCAGGTCGTTATATAGATACTGAAGAGTGTACTCTAAGTTATTGTATACTGTTGATGAAGTAATATTAAACTAGACATTATAAAAGGAGTTAACTCTCAGCAAGTCAGGAATGAGTTAAAAATGAGAAATTTTAACCTCAGACTATTAATACAAACGAAAATTCTAGGTAATTAAAGTAGTTAGCTATCTCTTTTTTCCAACATTGAGTTGCTACAAGCAACAAAGATATTAAGTTTTCGTTAATTTTAAGAAGGAACATGTAAAATGCAACCCAAGGATGATTATGAAACCCCCTCTGACACCACTAGGCAGTAGCTACATTCGTGTTCTTCCGACATGCAAACAACTAATATTGAGAGACCATGAAGTTAGTTCTGCGTTATGTCGCCGATTTTTACTGCATCATCCTATGGAACCTGAACCAGGTATCGTCACGAGAAAAATATGCGGAAAATGCCACAAACCTATTTATTTCAACCATGAGGATAACTGCTCAATCGAAACAATGGGTGGAACAGGCCACAGACGTCACAATACGATTCGTGATATGCTTATCAGGAAGCTCCAGAGTGCCAATATAACAGTTTCTTCAGAGCCAATTGTTGGAGAAAAGACCGAACCTGGCAATCTAATGAGAGCTGACTTCTCAACTGATGAATCCGGCCTAGTTGAATACTACGATGTGACTGTACGTAGCACTAGTGCCCCAGTTGCACTCCCGATCCATTGAAACATTTGAATGACAAGTACATTGAAAAGAAGGCCAAGTATGCTTTTCTTGGAACCGGACTTCACCCCATTGTACTTTCACCTGGTGGTCTATTTCATATTGACTCTGAAAAGTCATTCAA
>JAKVQY010000338.1:0-16019 GCA_030463045.1 Geotrichum macrosporum
CCAGCACAAGGCTGTCTCGCGCTGAGGCTACCGATTCCCTCCAAGTTTTCGTATTCGAGGTGAAACCTTGAGAAACCAGCGGTTGAGTACTTTAAGCAGCATACTCAGGCCTGTTTTTGTTTCTGATATGGCGAATATCAGACCGAGGAGGGGATCGAACCCGGCACCCAATGTGACAGACAGGTTACCGTCAACTTACTTTGGTTACAAAGCGCCTTCCATTAGGCCACATCCCTCATCCTCTAAAACACTGCACTATCAAAAGTATGATTGTAGCCACTCTCCCCTCCTCCCTTTGATGCACCCATCCTCTAGGTCTACTGTCAAAGATTTCTCAACATGAAGAAGATTTAAAAATGGTCAGCATTACTTATCGTGTTTATTGAAGTGATCTATTGTATAAAACCATTGTGTCCCCGGGTATCTACCCCACAATTCCCGTACAAGGTTTGCATACTGTTCACACGACGAAGACTGCAAAGCTCCCCACCCAGATATTGAATATAAGATTACGACATAATGAAATTTTCCTGGAAAGAAATCTTTCCCCGTTGATATTTGAATTATTGACTGCTCGAAATTACAGTCATGCAGACGTTATTACTGATAACTTTAATATAATGTAAAGCGCTACTGTCAAATGCATTCGTCATCACGTATCTATATGAGTGAGCCGTCCTCAATTTGGTCCAGAAATTCGCAATATTGGATTACTTTTATTACAGAAGATGTATAGTTGAAAAAAGTTCTTTTATCGGTATTTTTCCTTCTTTGGTGTCCGTGAGTGAGGAGATAGGTTAAAGAAAACACTCTATGATAGAGTATAAATATAATCCCGTCTCTATCTTTTGCTATAAACTTGCGCCAACTTTTAATATTATAATTTGAATCTTTGAACAATCCTCTTGTCAAAGCGAAAGGAGGAAAATAGATATGGACAATATTGAGAAAATACCTTCTCGCAATAGGTACCAAGCCAGAGAAGAAGCAAAATTAGTAGAACTTGGATACAAACAAAAGTTACCTCGACAGCTTTCCATGATGTCTATTCTTGGCCTCAGTTTTGCAATTATGGTATGTTTTTTATAGTATCTAAAACTTGACTAACACTTCAGGCCGTCCGTTTTGTACGTTAATCATTGACTCAGTCATGTACTTAAACGAACTACTTGTTAAGGGCCTCAGCACAACTATGGGCATAGGCCTCACTGATGGTCAATGTGTGACCATTTTCTGGGGATGGATTCTGGTATCCTTGATATCTTTGTCTATTTCAGCTTCACTTGCGGAAATCTGTAAGTAGTCGTGTCAGCATTTTATTGCGGTCATATACTCATAACGTCCCCAGGCTCCGTATATCCTACTTCCGGTGGTGTGTACTACGTATGTTTTTCTAGTCTTCTTAAAATTTTCATTAACATGTTTAGTGGAGTGCTATGTTGTCCTCAAGAAAATGGGCCCCGATAAACTCTTGGACTACTGGCTGGCTTACCCTCGTTGGCAACTGGACAGTTACAACTTCAATCAACTTTTCTGGTGGACAACTCGCTTTGTCGACTATTTCTCTATGGCGTGAAGATTTGGCTCCAAATGCTTGGCAAACAGTTCTCATGTTTTGGGCAGTTATGCTTGTTTCAACGCTAATGAATATGTATGGATCCAAATATCTCGATCTCTTCAACACTGTCTGCGTATACTGGACAGCAACTTCTGTTGTTATTATTCTAATTGTATTAAGTGTGATGACACCAACTCGCCATTCAGCAACGTTTGTATTTACTCATTTTGATGCTACAGCTTCAGGCTAGCCAAGTGGTTGGGCTTTTTTTGTGGGCTTGCTTCAAGCTGCTTACACTCTAACTGGATACGGCATGGTTGCTGCCATGTGCGAGGAAGTTCAGAATCCAGAGCGCGAGATACCTAAGGGGATGGTTCTTTCAGTGGCCGCTGCAGGATTGACTGGCGTCGTATATCTCCTTCCTGTTCTTTTCGTTCTTCCCAATGTTGATATTCTTTTAGATGTACCTAGTGGCATGCCTATTGGAACCCTGTTCAAGCTCGTTACCGGTTCTCCTGGTGGCGGGTTTGGATTATTGTTCTTGTTGCCTGGAATTCTCTTGTTTGCAGACACGGGAGCTCTTACGGCTGCCTCCCGTTGTACTTATGCATTTTCCCGAGATGGTGCCATCCCTGGATCCGCTCTTTGGTCCAAAGTTGACCAGAGATTAGGCGTGCCCGTCAACGGGCTTCTATCGTCAAGTACGGTGTGCTCGTTTCTTGGTCTTATTTATTTTGGATCTACCGCAGCATTCAATGCTTTTACAGGGGTTACTACAATTTGTTCTTCTGTGTCTTATGCTTTGCCAATCTTAATATCTGTCTTAAACAAGCGCCGGCACTTAAGAAATGCACATTTCTCGCTGGGAAAATTGGGTTACTTGCTGAATATTTATTACATGCCTCTGGATTGTTCTAGCAATCGTCTTAATCTGCATGCCAACTGCCATACTAGTAACATCGGAAACAATGAATTATGCTTCAGAAGTTTGTAAGGGTTTCTTTTTAATTTCCGCAGGTTGGTATGGTATTTACGGTCGTAAGCACTTCAAGGGACCGTCCACCCTTTCTCTTTTTTCTGGAGTAAATGCGTCCAGTCCAGGTGCAAGTGTAGAGAACGTAGCCAATACCGTCCACAAATAGTGATATATAAGTGTATTTACGTATAAATTTAAGTACTTGTTTTCAGGGCAGAAATTTCTTATATAAATTGATTTGCTGGCACCAACATACAATGAAGTGCATTCAACATCCAAGCAAACACTTGATTGAGACACAATAATTGGGCGTTGCATGTCAAAACCGCCTCGATGTTTTCCAGGGCAAGGGACTAGCGATTGTTTTTAAGCCCGCCAGCAGACCTGGTCCTTCTTCTTGGCTAACAGGATTCAATTTTCAATTGACAATGACTTTTACCGGAAATCCATTTGTCCCTGTGTCTACAGGTTCTCCTTTGGACTTGTTCCCTAGGCAAGCACATCCCGTACCTGCTCCTACGGAAAACAATGGTATGCCAATTCAGACTAACAAGTTCTATACCAATCTCTTGATTGAAGACCAGAACTTGCCTACTTGGGTACAACCTTACTCTTTGTGGTGGTCCAAGATTGATTCTTTCCATGGAATGGCAGTATCCCATACTACAAAAGACCAATTTGTGTATGGGCCGGATCCGGATTCAGAATGCTCTCAATTTTACTTCAGCCCAGTGGGTATCCAGTCCATTGTGTTTAGTTCCACTGCGTTCGATTCTGGTGTGAGGAGTCTCGAAATTGAGGAATGCAGCGATCTCTCTTGCAAAGTTAATTTGTTGTCTGGGGAGAATAATGGCAAGTTATTAATGTATTTGGTGCAAGGCATGGGAGTAGTTACTGGTCTGTACATCGGACTGACCCCTAAGATTTGCTCGCAAGTAGGTTTTGCTTCTGCCCAGAAGGTCAATTCACCTCATGAAGGTATAGTGAAGTATGAGTTGAAGCTTTTTAATAGCGTTAGATGGCTTATGTATGTCTTTGTTCCTGAGAATCACAGAATGCCATCGTTTTCCCTAATTGATAGCGGCCACTTTGAAGCCGATATTGAGTGTAATAATTGCATTATTCAGGTAGCTTCTGCCCTCGAAGGAACAGACGAGTTTTATGATCAGACTGCCGGGACTTATGTAACAGGTGCTCAAATTACTGGAGATATTATAGACAAAGGGAACATAGGTACTTATGCCATCAAGTACGACACCATAGGGAATAGCCAGCCCCTAATATTTGCAGCTCCGCATCACGTTTCTTCCTTGGTACCTGACATGGAGTGCAAGAAAACAAATATTCAGCTGGATTCTACTAATATGGGAATGCTTACTGGATATTTGATATCAGAATTGGTTATGATTGAGCAGCTTCCTACTTACATTAGTTTCCAGCCTTACTGTCATTCCAACAATGCCACTATTGACCTTTCACCTGATCGAAGACAAATCATTTACCAAGTAGCTATCCAAGAAATCGAACAGGGAGATGTCAGTAACGAATCTAATCTAAATTCTATGTACTTCTCCGGGAAGAAGCTGGACAAGTATGCGCAAATTGTTTTTACATGCAAGTACATTTTAAAAGAAGATGACTTGGCGCGAAAGGGGCTTGCAAAATTAGTGGAAGCTTTTAATCGGTTTCAGAAAATCGTCAACAGTTCCCATTGGTATATGATACTACCTGGAATGGCCTTATTTCTGTAGCAGGACTTAGCGGGGATGCCTTGCAAGACTTTGGAAACTCCTTTTACAATGACCATAACTTTCACTACGGTTATTTTATTCATGCTGCAGCAATCATTGCTCAAGTAGACAAATCTTTTGGCGGCAACTGGTTGGACCGTAACAAGGATTATGTCAACAGCTTAGTTCGCGATGTTGCTAACCCCAGTACTGAAGATAAATTTTTTCCGCGCTGGAGATCATTTGATTGGTATGCGGGCCACTCATGGGCCAAGGGTATAATGGTGAGTGGTGATGGCAAGGACCAAGAATCGTCGTCTGAAGATTTCCACTTTGCTTACGGTATGAAGCTATGGGGTTTCGTAATTGGAGATGGTGCAATGGAAGCTCGTGGTAATCTGATGCTAGCTGTTCTTAAACGGTCCATGAATATTTACATGTACTATAGCTCAGAAAACCAAGTGATGCCGTCCAAGATTCTTGATAACAAAGTTTCAGGAATACTGTTTGAAAATAAAGTCGACTATGCGACTTGGTTTTCAGCGCGTACGGAGTGCAAACATGGAATTCACATGATTCCAGTTACTTCTGTGTCACCATACATTCGTCAAGCTAAGTTCGTTGAACAGGAGTGGAATGACAAACTCGAATGCCTAGTGGAAAGTATTGACGACGGCTGGAAGGGAATTTTGTATCAAAATAAAGCGCTACATGACCCAGAAGCTAGTTTTAACTTTTTCGCTCAAGATAATTTTCAACCTCAGTGGTTGGATGACGGCATGTCAAGAACTTGGTCATTGGCATTTGCTGCTTGTCTTTCATAGTTGGGACTCATGAATTTATATATATGCAACATTGCCCTGACTAGTCTTTGCTAAGTTAAATACAGTCAAAGTTGGAATGATTCACTTATTTATCCAAATATTATCAATTTCTACTCAATGACAACACTAATAACCACTGACAGGCACTAATACTACAAATTTTCCAATCTATATAACTTCGTTAAACTAAGGGGAAGGGGGTATTTCTATGATTCGAAATGTAACTTTTAGACTAGAAGATATTCAATTACAAAGGACATCAATCTTTTAACGAGTTAAAATTTAGAATGGACATTAATTTGACTTATTTAAACCCACATATACTTTTTCTCAGATCAATGATGCTACTGTGGCCAAATAACACTTAGAACTTTGTACAATTGGCCATCAAATCATAGACATTAGGAATTATGACGACAAATAATGTCTATGACTATGAAAAACTATCATGAATGTTAATGAATATATTTAATGCTTTAAATTAAAGAAAATATTATTACAAATATTTCAAGTTTTGATAATGAGATAGAGAATAACTCTTTTCTCGAAGATTGAGTTGCTACTGTGACTTACAAACAATATTTGATATATAATTAAATTCTAGAAGGTGTTATTAAAACTTCTAGAGAACTCGCATAATTATATAGACGACAAAAGAGATGCCTTTCCGGAGAGATATTCATCTATCTGATTGGATATAGCACATGGGAACATTTTCAAAAAAGTTGAAGAGCATTCACGGACATAGGTCACAAATGATAAAGAGGGGAGAAGATATGGAGAGAAACGAACATGTGATAAAATAATAAACGGTACTTTCTCGAATTTAATATATATCAAATATTGTCTGTAAGTCACAGTAGCGACTTAATCTTCAAGAGAAAAGTTATTCTCTATCTCACAAGCAAAACTTGAATTATTTACCACACGCTCATCTCTTTCCATATATTCTTCCCATTCATCACTCATGTCTCTAAAGGCTTCCTCTCTGCCTTTTTAATAATTTCCATCAGCCCTGAACCTGGCTATATAGATAGACAGTCTTTTGGCAAGCATGTCCCTTCCGATAAATAGTTAAAGTTTTGATAATAAGTCAGAGAAAGGTTCTCTCAAATATTGAGTCGCTATTATGGCTTGCAGAATTTATTTGAGACTTCAAATTTAATAAACTACAAATGCAATATTACCACCAGATACATACCTTGCAATCATATCTTTCCGCAAGACCTTTTGTTTGGATGAATGATTATTTTCTCAAGAAAACGGGAACTTCGGCATGCAATTTACGGAATTTTTTTTTACCAACTTATGTCTCTAGGCTTACAATGCACAAAGCAATAAACCTCAAGTCTTTACACATGTTTGAAATTTATTTCTCAGTTTCATTGTTTTCCTGAAAATAAAATACAGCTTATCATCTATGGAGTTATATTTTAAACATGATAACGAAACGTGACAAAAGCAAGGAACAAAGTTAAATGTGTGTAAGTGATAACTTGAAGCCAAGTTGATAGTTAGCGGCATCGCAGCTACCTAGCAATTTCAAGAGAAAGAAAGAAAACAAGTAAATATTTGACCCACGATAGGTAGAATTGTAGCCGTTGGCTTCAACCTACAAAAAGGAATATTACTCAAAATGCTACACAAAACTCCACAAGCATTATTGCAGAAAAATTTACGAAGCCAGGTTGGCCAAGACGTCAGACTTAATATCACCTAGTTGCAATGATGCTTTCTCGTATGCCCGAACAAAGTATAGCTGATCTTCGACTCACGATATAACCACATTGCATAAAATTGTCTAGCTGATAGCAATCTACAGTGAGAAATGCTCGAGACCTTCTAATACAAAGCGACCTATTTTAGACTCTTACTACTCCTCAGTTTCTCTAGGTCTTAGATCCTCGGTATTTCTCCCAAAAAGTGTCTCCCCAGACAGCCAAGAGGTGGGCCAATCCATCACATGACTATGCCGCAACCAGTCACCTGAAAGAAAACCTGTTTATAGTAATGATTTGGATCATAATTTCCATGGCCGTGATGGTCTAGTATACAATGAACGTACGCCACCTGGTATATAGCGATTTCCCATCGGGGAACTCGCCTTTCATTGCAGTGAAGTGTTCCGCCAAAATCAAACCAACTTCATCACTTCCCTTTTAGCAGAAGCTACTTGACGTTTTTTTCTCCAGAAAAAAAACTTACTGTCAGAGGGGGTTCCGGTTCTCACTCAGATTTCATATTTTTAACAACATTCCTTTATTGAGCGTCCCTTGGATGTATCTGCCTATTTGTCCAGCTACATTGGTTCGGCTGTAGCAGATATTTTACTTCCCCAAACTTCAATCAGCTAGTTCTTCCTTTCCAAGAAAAGGTTTAAAGCGTTTTGCTTAGGCCAAGGTTTTCATTGAATCGTCTCATTTGGCTTATTTTCATTTCCTCGAAGATTAAGAATTAAATCTAGAGAAAAAAATCATCCAAAAATTACTTATAAAAAAATTTCCAATTGCATCTGCTTCCGGCCTTCTAAGGTTGTTATATTTTTGGTCTTTTTACGCTCATGGTATTGTCTAGGGGTCTTATCAGCCATCTCTTGATCTGACGTGACGTTAAATGCGTCCATTTTGTTTGAATGTCGCCTCGAAACTCAGTCTCGCCATCCCCAAAATCCAACTGTACAGATCCTTCCACCGCTTTACTGCATGGAGTAGTAACTAAATGTTTCGAAAAGTCACAAACTCCACGTTTATGTGGCAGTAGAACCCCCAGCCCGCCAACTCTACCTCCTAACTTGCTTAGCTCTAGTAGAGTGCCATATATGAGCCTGCCTGCATCTTCTGTCACAAACGCAAGCCCTCCTGTTGAATCATTCCAATATTCAAACCGGAAGAACTTGCGAGGGTCCCCAACATTACAAGTAGATTATGATAAAAGAACTATGTCCGGTTGTCTTGGTCCTTTTACGGAGCCTTCCAGTCCCTCAGTCAGTTCCCATGACCAACTGGCAGTTCCCAATACCAATGATCATTACTACAGTGAGTCTCTTAGTCGATTTCCAAGTTCACTCTACAACATTGAATCTAAATCAAGCCAAATGTCTCGTCGGCAGAAACCACTTGTCATTGACACAGTTGACACAGATATTCATTCTTTTTCCCCAAATGTTTCCAATCCAAGCTTTGTTCAAGGGGACGAGGACCTTCAATTGGCAACGCATCACAATGAAAGCGTAATATTGGAAATAGATATAGATGGTCTTATTCGGCATCTGAGTAGTAGTTGGAAAGTAGTCGTGGGGTAAGTTTGCACGGTAGTGTTCGTAATATTTTGTTCAAAGTTTTGAGCTGACCTTATAAATGTTAGGACACCTGTTGAAGCATTTATTAATCAGCCGGCCTCTACTATTGTTGTTGGTGGGGAGAGTGACAAAGATGTCTTTATAAGGGCTACTCAGATTATGAAGCGAGACGAATCCAGCTATCGTGTTAGATTTATTACTCAACGATTGAAAGAAACATCATCTATTAAATCTCGCTGCGATATTACAGGAAATTTGCGGGGTCAAACTGGCCCTGCTATATCGTCAAAAGCTTTAAAAAAATGGTATAGAGAAACCGCTGAGATATTCTCTAATGATTCCATAACAGACCCCACTGAGAGTCACATGTACCAAAAAAGTGCGGTACGTGAAGACTCCGTAGATCCTCTATTTCCCGCAGAAATTTCTGACAAACTTACTGATGATCTATTGGAAATGGAAGGACAGGGCGTATTAATTTATGACCATGAAACAGGACAGCATAGCCACGTAAGTTGAAAGGTTTCTTACACTATCCTGCGCTAACTTTTTCAAGTCTATGTGGATTCTTCGTCCATATGTGCCTCCAAAACCCCTAAGTGTTGATCTCTCATTTAAATTAGTAAAAACATTAGGCGTTGGCGTGGATATGTTGGTTTCATATCTTGAAGTTCTTTCAGAAGCTGTTATTGAGAATACGGAGGCTATTCCTTCTCCCCCACTTGAATTATGCAGAGTTTGCGAGCAGTATGTTTCTACCTGGTGGTTTGAGGGACACTCTGAGCTTTGTTTGTTTGATCACAAAAGACAAAGTGATTTGGACTCTGCTCAGGAAAATCTGTTAGATCAGCGGAGTATTATCGCCCAACTTCTCACATTGATGAATAGTCTGCCTTCATCTGAAAAGTCCACTTCCCCAGTTTCTCCCTCTAGTTTTAATAATTCATCATTATCTCCAACTCCAACGGTTGAATACAGAGGGCTTGTTCTTCCCATGTCTTATAACTCTTCAGCTTCCGATTCTCATTCACCTCCGCATTTCGCACGACCCTTTGGAATATCTTCAAAGCGTTCACTAAAATCATTAAATTTACAAAAGAGGACCCCAGTGAAAATCATGGACTTACTCATTAAACTGTGTGATCTTGCAATTAAAATCAAGGGTCCTGAAGGTAATACGACTTCCTTATCTAGCTCAGATACTAGAGTACATTCTCCTAACATTGAGCGCAAGATTTCGCAAGTTTTAAATTGGAAAAATCCGCAGGTTGATTGCCCTGGTTTGACTCTCTTGTGTGAGGACACAGCTAAGTACGCCAAACAGAAGGTTGAGGCAGTACTGCGGATTGGTGACACCATTAAATTCTCCGAAACCATTACGCGGGAATGTAACGCCATGGTTTTGAATGCCATAGAGGACACAGTTACTAAAGCCAATCAACAGAAATCAAATGAAAGTTGTGATCAAAGGGAATTTGAGGAGAAATATATTCAGGTTGCTAGTGAAGATGAAGAAACTGACTGTGATGACACAACTGGCCTGTTTTCAGATGCATACTTGAAATCTGATAATCTTCCGTTGGATTCCATGTCTAGAAAGCCACGCTTTGAAGAACGCAATTGGGACCAAGGGTTCCCTCCTCCTAAGCGAATCCAACCAGGATTACTTACTCCAGACCACTTGATTTCTGGAAATAATATACCTTCAAACAAGTCAAGAGAAAATCAATCTGTTACCAGACTTAAAAGACAGACATCATCAGACGAGTCTTTTGATTTTCATCTTCCGCATTTGGATCTCAGTTTTGGAGCAGCTCAACCTGGACTTCATGTCAAACGAAGTATCTCAAACGTCTCTAGCGTATCTCCTTCTTCTCCACAGAGCTTGTCTTCGCCTTGGACCAGCCTCCAACGCAACCGAATTCGCGGGTCTGGGTCCGGCATGCTTTCTCCGTCTACTCCTCTAGCATCTCCAGTTATTTTAAGTAATGACAGTTTTACTGAAAGCTTCTACAGCCGAAGGAAATATTCCTTTACTTCTGATTTACCAAGGGGATCAGTTTCTCCTTTAGTCACTTCCTCAGGCCCACCTCTGAAGCCGGCGCTTCCTAGTATAAAGGAATATGAAATTATTAATCCAATAAGCAAAGGCGCATTTGGAAGCGTTTTTCTCGCAAGAAAAAAAATAACTGGTGAGTACTTTGCCATCAAAGTTCTAAAGAAAGCAGACATGATCGCCAAGAACCAGGTCAAGAACGTTAGAGCTGAGAGGGCCATCCTAATGTCTCAAGCCGAAAGCCCCTTTGTCGCTAACTTATATTTTACGTTCCAGAGTAAAAACTACTTGTATTTGGTAATGGAGTACCTCAACGGAGGTGACTGTGCATCACTCATAAAAGGTTTAGGCGGTTTACCCGAAGAATGGGCGAAGAAATACATTGCGGAAGTGATTTTAGGAGTTCAGGACTTACATAGAAAAGGAATTGTCCATCGAGATTTGAAGCCAGACAATCTTTTGGTCAACCAAAGTGGTCATTTGAAACTCACTGACTTTGGACTTTCTCGAATGGGCCTTGTAGGGCGTCATACCCGAAACAATTCTGTGGTATCTGACTTAAATACTCTTTTTGATCAGAGTGGTCAATACGCCTCACCTTCCAGATCTCTGAAGCGACATATAAACTCGGATGTAACAAACTCTGTCATTTTGTCAAGTCCTAGTTCAAATCCACTGTTGGAATCTACTATCAGTCTCGTCCCTGGATATTTCAACATAAATACAAAGTCATTGAAAGTTCCACAGACACTTTCTCGCTCTAGTTCAGCCGGGAGTACAACGGGAGAAGCATTATTCAACAGCTTGCTGTTGTTTAAAAACGGTGATTTGGTTGACAAGGAAGATGGCAGCAACTCATCAAGCTCAAGCTGTATCGATATAGCTGCAACAGGAAACTCCACTGGGTCTTCAACAGGAAACCCTACATTTTTCAGGCACTATAACAGCGGATCTACAGCTTTATTTGATCCTGCAGACATCAAACAAAATTTTGTGGGAACTCCGGATTATTTGTCTCCCGAAACCATTCGTGGCATTGGGCAGGATGAGAGATCTGACTGGTGGTCTGTTGGGTGTATTTTATTTGAATTTTTATTTGGATATCCTCCTTTCCACGCCCAATCTCCAAAATTAGTGTTCGAAAATATTTTGAGCTGGAATATCCAGTGGCCCGATACGCTCAATGAAGAAGGAAGCGAGGGTCCTTCAGAAGAAGCTATTGATCTCGTTAAAAAACTTTTAAAAAGTAATCAAGCAGACCGTTTAGGGTCAATTGGTGGAGCGGAAGAAATAAAAAAGCATCCTTTTTTTGACGGAATAAACTGGGATACCCTTTGGAATGAAGAGGCATCTTTTATTCCTGCAAGTGATAATCCTGAAAGTACAGATTACTTTGATCCCCGAGGGGCAGATTCTCAGGAATTTCCAGATGACACTTTTCCGTTGGATGAGAATGACTCAAATACAGAAAATAATAGTGAAGCTTCGCACTCTAGTTACTCAAGCCAACCCGAAAGTGCAGAACCTTTGGGTTTTCATACTCGCAAGGAGATCCGTTCAAAGCTTCCCCTGCATATTCCTCCCCACGTACGGGAATCTCCTAGAACTCGCCGTCTCTCGGAACCGGGTATAGCCGAGGACTTTGGGTCTTTTTCATTCAAGAACTTGCCAATGCTTGAGAAAGCTAACAAATCGACGTTGACTCGTATTGTGACTGAAAACCTGCAACGACGCAATTCTTTTACATGCGAATCAAATAAGCGTACTCGTGGGTTGTCTATTTCAACTTCCGCATTCAAACCTCCAGAATCTCCTTCGCTACCTTCAGCCCCGCAGATATCGCCCATTTGTCAGCTTTCGTCTTCAAACAAATTTTCGGAGCCTAGCCAGTCAGCAAGTGGTATATCTAGCACTCTGTCTAATATCCCTTTAGACGGAAGTTGTGCTTGCATAAACCACTATACAATGGATACATCGGGGACGCCTAACTTGCAGGCATTTGAAGCGAGTAAATCGATTGCTGAAGAAGGCACGTCCAACAATAGCCTCGTGTTTCCCACTCCGTTATCTAGTGTTGCAAATGGAGAGCCATTCGTTTCTCCTACGAAACCAGCTATACAGGCAGCAGGTAATAAATTTCAGCCTTCACTTTCTCTTTGTGGCCTTGGATATCGCCGCTTTTCCAACATGGAGGTTAGTCCGGAATTTGCAGAACAGTTTAGAAATTCACATCCGCACTCTCAACTCTTTGAGTTCTCACCTTCTAATTCAGATACTGAGGATAGTAGAGGTAACTTTTTTTCAATTTCAGAACCTCAGAACCGGCAGCTATCTTGCAAGGAGTCAAATCTAGCATTAACACCTAGCTACCGCCCACTAATAGTTCTCATTGCCGAAAGCAATCCAGTTTGGAGATACTCCATGGAAAAACTACTTAGAGAATTAGATTGCCGTTTTGTAACTGTCAAAGATGCTGCAGACACCATCCGCTTTGCCACGGGAGAAATTAGGTTCGATGTCATTTTCACGGAGTTCAAGTTTCCCAAGACCAGTGGTGCCGAAGTAGCACGAGTGATTCGTACAACATCCAGTCTAAATACAGATACCCCAATTGTATGCGTTACAAGCTATGCTCCAGAAGCCTCGAATGCTGATCGGTCCAACTTTTCGAGCATCATAGCCAAGCCTCCTACAGCTGAAAAGCTGTGTGCGACATTTGAGCGTTTCTGCTGCTGGAGACCTAAGAAAATCAGCGTTTCTCGGGAAGAAAAGAGTGCTTTATAAGATATTTTCTTTTTCATACCGTAGCTTATAGACAGTCACATTGTCTTTACTGTCTGGTATCTAAGTAATGCGCATGCCATTGTTTTAAGTGATAATTTGTAACGCGTTTATCGATGTATATCTCCCAGCATCAAAACCGATAAAATATATATAATAAAGGCTTAGCCCTGAACCCCCTACCCTCATCAACAAACAACAATCTAAGAATAAACTTTCTTTGACAACAAAATCCTCTTTTCTCCAAAACAGTTGCCGAAATTATTTCTTCAGTTTTTACGTTGGAGAATTTCAATATTTTAGTGAAACTTGCAGTAAAAATCAATGAGTATTAATCAATCTGTATGTGCTGTGAAACCATTTTTGCAGAGTGATCCCCTTTAGCTAACATTTCTAGTACGGAGGAGCTGGTGGATATGGGTAAGATATAGGTCAGACTGACTGCAGCCGGAACCTTTGAGGGTTGAATCTCAAAACTAACTATTTTTTTACTTTTTATTTTAGAGCCGGTCCATATCAACAAGTTGACCAGGGTTATGAAATGTCTAATGTTGGGCTCCATAGTACCCCTTACGCTGGGGGCGCGTCCAGTATGGGTGGAGGAGAAGCAGACGGAATGATTTCGTTCTTTGCAGAAGTTGACGAAATCAAGAAAACACTTGTCCAGTACGACGATAATGTTGAGCGTATTGAGTCCCTACACAAGCAGTCATTGTCTGACATTGGCGATGATTCAAGTTTTACACAGAACCAGATTAGCAGCCTAACTCAGGAGACTTCTGCACTCGCACAAAGCTTGCGTAACAGAATTAAGTCACTTGAGTCGCGATCTCAAAGAGACAATACTAAGAAAGCTCAGGCAGAAAATGTCAAGCACCAGTTCAAGTCATCTATTCGAAAGTACCAGGCAATTGAAGCCACCTTCAGCCAGAAATATAAAGAACGCGCCGAGAGGCAATACAGAATTGGTATGACTTCTTAAAATGATCATTGGCCTTTTCCTAACTAGCTTGTGTATTAGTTCGTCCAGAGGCGACGGATGAGGAGGTTCGTGAGGCCATTTCTGATGACCGTGGAACACAGATCTTTTCACAAGCTCTAATGAGCTCAAATCGTCGCGGTCAAGCTGAGAGTGCACTCAACGAAGTACAAAATCGACACCGAGAAATGCAAGAAATTGCAAAAACCATGAATGAGCTTGCTGAACTTTTTCACGATATGGAGCTCATGGTCGCTGAGCAAGCTCCTGTATTGGAGGAGATTGAAAGAAAAGCCGGTGACGCTCAACATGACATTGAGCAAGGTGTGCATATGGAGACTAAGGCTATAACTAGTGCGCGTGCAGCCAGAAGAAAGAAGTGGTGGTGTCTTGGAATCATTGTCATTATTCTAGTCATTATTGCTATTATCCTTGCCATCGTTTTCGGCCGTAAATAAAAAGAACCAAAGACCTGGGCACACTTATTCTGTATTGCTAATCTCATTTTCTTCACTCATCTTCATATCTATAAATCAAATTATTTTGTTTTCGAAAATAGTTCTGTTGAGAAATGTTGGATAATTTTATAGAACTGAGCGTTTTTTTGGTCTCAGCACATTCACAGAAGTTTCTAGCCACCGTTTTGATGTCCCTTTAAAGTTTTTTTTTTTTTTTTCCCTCAAAACTGGCTTTACATGAGGCTTTCCTCTCAGCACTTTTTTTCTTCCTTCTCCCCCCTAAGGTTATTTTTTCTTCAAAGTATATTCATTTTTCAATAACTGTTTTGTCATGGCTCTCCTCGCATTGTTTGCTGGTTTTCTTCTTGTAATTGGTTTAGTCATTGCACTGCCTGTTTTAAATGGTATTGGATCATACCATGCTAATCCAGATGGGCGCAAAGTCGCTGCCCAACAACTGGAGGAAGAGAAAAAACGGCGAAAAGCCACTTCCAATAGCAAAGGTATATCGTCATCTGCTGCACCGTCAGGCGGAGCTGCCTCATCGGTATTTTCGCGTCGCCAGAAACAGCATGAAAATGCAGACCTTATTCCATTGGCAAACGAAAACAGTCCATATCAATACGCGGAAAAGGCTGGCACTGTTTCTCCAATACAAGCCAACAACGATGATCATGAAGATGATGGACAAGAAGAAGAGGGATACACTCCATTTGATTACCAAGATCAGCCTTCAAATGGCGCAAATGCTGATACAAATCTTACCAGCAGTGGTCCCCAGACACTTGAAAAAATTCGATCAAAAGTATCGCAAACAATATTGAATAAGAGAAACCCACTCAAATTTACTCCGACATCATCTCACGCTTCATTATATTCTAATGTTCATCAGCAGCGTTTGGCTTCCCCTGCTAGCAGTAGTGTAGCTACTCCTGTCGATGTTACCAAGCCGTTTTCAAGTAATATTGATCATGACTTTGACATCGACTCCTTCATAGAGGATGAGGAAAAATTTGATGCTGTCGCCGAACGTCTCGAGCAACGCGAAATTGAACTATCCGACAGAAGGGATGAGAAGGAACGAGGAATCAAAAATAAACTGGCAACTGAGCATTTGGAATCTCTGGCATGAGAGAAAAAAATAAGGACATACTAATTAAATAATTCTTTCTTAAATTTAATATATAGCAATTATAGTCTGAAAGTCCTAGTAGCGACTCAATCTTCGAGAGAAGAGTTATACTCCACCTCACTATCAAAACTTGAACTATTTATCACACGCTCATCTCTTTCCATATCTTCTTCCCATTCATCACTCATTTCTCTAAAGGCTTCCTCTCGACCTTTCTGATAATGTCC
>JAKVQY010000339.1:0-16006 GCA_030463045.1 Geotrichum macrosporum
CTTCCGATCTGAACTTTTCTTTATCAAATTAGAAGTCCTATTTATTGGTCGCCTTGGCAACGTTGGGAGTTTGAAGCCTGAGGTAGAACATTTACTCCACACCGAATCCGAAGACGTCAATTCTTTCCTCTAAAGCTAAAAAATTTTTAATCCTCCAATACCTTCAATATCTCAAGGATATCTCTAAAAACCACGCAGTATCACGAAAGAATTTTCTGTACAATGGATTCATCTATTCAAACTAAAGCCAATTCCGCTGTCGAGAAGCTTAGGTATACAGAGCAGAGGTATTTTTCGTCATACGACCATTTTGGTATCCACGAAGAAATGCTAAAGGACCAAACACGAACACTTGCGTATCGTTCAGCAATCTACCAAAACGCACATTTGTTTAAAGATAAAATAGTCCTTGATGTCGGATGTGGTACAGGTATTTTGTCAATGTTTGCGGCACGCTCGGGAGCGAAACATGTGATGGCTGTTGACATGTCGAACATCATAGAAATGGCGAGAAAGATTGTGAAGCTCAATGGCTTTGAAGATAAGATAACACTAATTCAAGGGAAAATGGAAGAAATTGAATTGCCGTTTCCACAAGTGGACATCATCATTTCGGAGTGGATGGGATACTTCTTGCTTTATGAATCTATGTTGGATACTGTACTATACGCTCGTGATAAATACTTGGTTCCTGGTGGACTTATCATGCCAGACAGAGCTACGATCCATATTGCAGGAATTGAGGACGCTGATTACAAGGAGGAAAAAGTTGGATTTTGGACGAATGTCTACGGATTTGACTACTCACCTTTCAAAGACATCGTTATGTCAGAACCCTTGGTGGATACTGTTGACATGCGAACTCTGGCTACTACTTCTTCAAAAATCTGTGATTTGGATTTGTACACAGTTAAAGTATCTGACTTGGCATTTTCCTCAGATTTTAAGTTAAGAGCTGTGAGAGATGATAAGGTCCATGCGGTGGTTGTATGGTTTGACATTGAATTTGCGAATTGCAAGGTTCCTGTAAGGTTCTCGACTGGACCTCACGCAAAGTATACACATTGGAAGCAAACTGTTTTTTACTTGAAGGATGTTTTAAATGTTCTAAAAAACGAGGAGGTCATCGGGAAGATATCCAGTGCTCCAAATGCCAATAACCCAAGAGATCTGGATATTGATATTTCATATGAGTTTAAACCAGCTGAAAATGGTGCAGATTATCGACACGCAGCCAGCAGTTTGAGCTTTCTGATGTGTTAACCACTGTAAATATATACAAAACTGTCCATACTATTTTTTAAGAAATGCTACTACTGGGATATTAAAGATACACAAAACTATGTTCCCTAATATGGTCGGAATCGTTTCTTTTCTCTTAATTCTTCAATCTTTTTCTTATCCTCCTGGAACCGCCTCAACAACGAGTTCATTTCCTTTTTTTTTTGTTCCCGAATCTGAAACCTGTAGAAATCTTTTTTCTCCTTACTTCGTTTCTTGTTATTCCTGGAAGCCGTTTCTAGCAGTTCTTCTTGAGTCATGGTAGTTGGAGTAGCCATGTCAGAGCGTGACCGTCTATTAGAACTCACTACCATAGTGAAGCCGTCAGTGTCAACTTGTGATGCTAGTGATCGCACTTCTGAAAGCTCTTGGGCCTCAGCTCGGCTGAAATTTGCCATGTACATGTCAACTCGATTTTGTAAATCATCATGCTTAGGGAACTTAGCTAGTGCTTTCGAAAGATATTCTGTAGAATGTTAGATAATGTTCCATCATGTCGTTCTTTCTTTGATACTTACTTTTAAGTCCATATGAGCCCGCTTTTCCAGAGCCCCATACTATCGGATCACCTTTCTTCTTATCAAACTTGTGTAAATGCTTGGCTTTTGCCATAAAACGTGTTGCTGATGCCTTATCTACCAACACAATACGCCCTGTATTGTCAACACCCCCACTGACATTAGCCGCCAAGAAATCCTCTACTACAACGCCAGCCACATCCTGGCACAAAGCTTTGATGTGCTCAAATGTTGTAATTGCAGGCAAGTTGACAGCAAAAACGGTGCGTTCACTTAAACTAGAATCTTCCTCTTCTTCTCGGTCTGACCCTTCAGCTGCATTCTGTTTGATACTGCGTCGGACTTCATGTTTCTTGACATATAATGTGTGATATACTGGGCCGTTGTCGGAGGCTGCTGTGCTGAGAAGAACTGGTACAACTATATAGCCGGCACCAACCTGCTCGGGAAATTCTGGATAACCCATGATAATCAGTAGGAGTAGAGTAGCAAAGCAAGTAAGAACTAAACTATCATAAAAATGCAAAAAGTTTGAAAGAAATTTTGGAAAATAGTTGAAAAATGTTCAAATTTTTTTAGAGCATAAGTAGTTGTCTTAAAATGAATTTTCTTGGGACATTTCAAACATGAAAATTTTATTTTACCCTGCTGGTGCGACCGTTAAATTCACTAATTAGGTTTTTTTCTGAACAATTTTGGGACATTTAAAATATACGAATTTCTGAACGTTTAAGTTACTCGAGCATTAATTTTTTTCTACAACATCAAACCTTTTATTTTGTTAAGAAAAGTTTAGTACATGGCCTCAATGAGCTGATTAATGTTCTCCTCACGGTCACCAAGAGCACCACCCTCAATGAAGTGCTTGAACTTTCTGGGAACACCCCATCCACCGGTAGGATTAGAGAGCTTGAAAGGCCAAAGGAAGTTGTTAGCCTGCTTGAAGTTAGGGCCAACGGTGAAGATCTCGTGCAGCAAGTCCTCAATGGAGCTAATGCCGAACTTGCCGAGGTTAGCCTCAATCAATTGGTTGTTGGTAAGAGCAATACGCTGCTTGTTAATCTTTCCGTATCCACGCTTGTAAAGAAGCTTGCGGACGGAAGAGTGGCTAGGGTAGCCGTAGGCAACATAGGGTTCAACAATACGGAGAAGCTCCTTGGTAGCCTTGGTGACACGCAAAAAGACACCGTTGTTAATTTGCAAAAGTCTGAGCAATTGCAAAGCCTTACGGGGCTTAGGGGCAATCTTGTTGATACCCTTGATACGGATAACAAAGATCAACTTGGGCTCAGGGGCAACGTAGATAGAACCCTCAGCCTTGGCAGCACGCTTCTTCTCAATGATCTCACGCTCAGCCTCGTAGTACTCCTTCTCGTAAGCGGCGGCCTTGTCAAAGATAGCCTTTCTCTTCTCAACGGCAAGCTAATAAATGTTAGAACAATAAATTTTAAACCGAAAAATAAATTTGCAGTAATTAATATCAGTCCCGAAAGATGGTTAACTGACAACAGCATCGCCGAGGCTAGTCAAATCAAATAGGTGTGTATCATCACAAAAAAAAAAAAATCGTTGGGGAAAATATTTTTCTTACCTTCTTAGAAGCAGCCTTGTCGGTGACAGCCTTCTCAGAGAGAGCCTGCTGAGCCTTGTTCTTCTTCAACAAAGACTCAGGAGGAAAAACCTCGGTGGCAGTAGGGACAGTTCTACTTAACTGTTAGCAAACTATTTTCAGTTTTCATTGTTGCAAAATTCTACAGTATTGAACCCCTTCTTCACTACTCGCAGCAAAAACACTTGCCCGACGGAGTTCAATAAAGGACAATCACTAAAACTATCGCGTTCATATCATAATTACTTACTGTTTGGCGACCATTGTTGCTTGAGTATCGTAGGCTGTTGTCGATTTGCGTACAATTCGTAAGAACAAACGAAGAGAGGAAGGGACGATTTTTTCGAACAAATGGAAGTGAGTTCTAATGTATATTTCCTGTTTCAGTTTGCAAAATTTGAGACTGCGAAAATACCTTTTAGGGCTTAAACCCTAAATTAAAACTAATTTCTGACAAGTGATGAATAATTGTATTATATAATAAGTGTTATCCATTTACCCTTCCGCGTGTCGGGTTCTGGAGGTTCCCATTGTAAAAATTTTGGGACTTTTGTGCAAAATTCGTAATGTTTTCAAATTGCCCCGGTAGTTGAAACAGTAACCATCTTCTTTTTGCCTTTGATTTCTCTCTCAGTTCACTTTGCAAATTCCTTATATTCGATCATAATAGCGCGACCTATAACTCCTAAGTGCGTCTCGCTCGTTTTTGGCTTGTCACAACCACTCTATAATTGCTAATTATTTTTGTAGTCAAATTGAAGAACCAGCGGTTTCTAGAACTACTGCCTCTGGAAGCTGATATTCAAAGATCAGTAGCCTTGTTTGAAATATAGCTGCTATCGCTAGCCTGCAGTAGAATCGACTGGAATTCTTTTCCCGCTCATGTCTTCACAGGCAACTAACAATGTCGCAAAGCGAACAAACGTTAAGCGAATAACTAATGGGAAGCACAAGCGCAATGTCAGCTCAGGACCGAACAAACGACCGGCCTTTATTTTAAAACTATGGACTATGGTAAATGATACCAGCAATGAACCGTATATTCAATGGACTCCTGACGGTGAGAGTTTTAAAGTCCTGAGCAAAGAAAATTTTGAAAAAGTAGTGCTCCCAAAGTACTTCAAACATAGCAACTATTCGTCATTTGTGCGACAACTTAATATGTATGGATGGCACAAGGTCCAGGATATAACTTCTGGTGCCATGCAATCAGGGGACGAAATTCGCCAGTTTAAGTCACCGTATTTCATAAGAGGTCGGGAGGACCTGTTGGATAACATCGTTCGAAATAAAAGTTCTAAGGGAAGTGACGATGAAGATGAAAGTGATATTGGAAGAATTCTTGATGAACTTGACCTTATCAAAACAAATCAGATGGAAATTGCATCAGACCTCAACCGGATTCGCAACGATAACCAAATGCTTTGGAGGGAAGCCTATGAGTCCAGGGAAAGACATAAGACGCATGCCGAAACCTTTGAAAGAATTCTCAGATTCTTAGCTTCCTTATACTCAAATAGTCAGGGAAAATTTGTCAACGATGACATGTCACCTGCTCAGAAACAGCAAAGGCTTCTTCTTCCCAATTTGAATGACTTGAGCAGTGGCCAGATTTCTGAACTCAACGCCAACAACATTCCGCTCTCTGCTATCGAAGAGCTGATTAACAACAATGCAAACTCTGAAAAATTTAGTACACCTTCTAAATCAAGCCGAATTTCCACTATCAGTAACGATGAGCTTCCAAGAATCAGCTCGCATATCAGCGACGCAGAAACTCCACAAAGTACTGAAACTTCTCCTTCAGCATTGTGGGCAGGCACACCAGAAGAAGTGAAGTCAAATTTAGATGCTGCGGTCAATAATTCCAAGAAAAAATCAAACACAGTTCCTTACAACAACCTCGGATTTACTTTAGCACCAGAAAACAATATTTATACATCCCCTAATCCTTCTGTTTTATCCTCTGTCTCAAATACCCCTCTCTCGGTGGCATCTGCATCTTCCAATTATGAGAAGGCAGCTTCTCCTGCCTCACTTCAGAAGCGCTCCAATCGCGTGTCTAGTAGTACTCTCACACATCCTTTTACGAATACTCCTTCACCTTCCATGAAATCTCCGTCCAAATCCCTGGATTTTTTACCAGATCAGTTTCCATCGTCTCCGAATATTTCCAATTCTATAACAACTCTCACTCCTTTGATATCTGACGCCTTATACAATACAAATCAGGAATTGATGAATGATAATTCTACTGCCCAGCACCTATATAACGAATCTCAAGATATTGACAACATTATTCGGAATATCAGCTACCAGGGTGATTCTTTACAAAGAATCCAAGAACGAATTCAAAGCTTCTCTCCTTATAAAGAAGATACCTCACAGATTGCTAGCCCTCCAACGGATCCAACTTTTGATGTCGACGAATTCCTTATGAACACCACTTCGGATCTCATGGATACGAACCCCAGCAATGACGACAATACTATAGTACCTACTTTGGATTCTTATGAGGTTATGGGCCCTCCCCAAAAGCGCAAAAGAGTAGATGATGACATGACTGAAAAGAAATAGATTTAATTAATGAGATATATATTTGTTGGTTTCAGATAATGTATGGACATATAGCAGGTTAGGGTACATATTTCAAAAGCCAACACCACAATTTCTCTCTGACATTTTTCAAGTTCAAAGATCTCTCCTTATTTCGCAATTTGGGATCTTTGCTGCAATTCTTGATAGAATGCTTTGAAGTGGAATTCCTTTGTCTTTTAGATTGCAAACATGTTCTCAACTGCATTTAAAGCTTGTAAGAATATTGCCTCAGTACAATTAAGCTACTAACTTTTTGAAAGTTGGCGGAGGAGCCATTACCTCGAATTATTCTATTTCTCAAAACCATACGTTTGTTTCTGGTCCTTGGTCTGTACATAGCGGCAAATCGAAGTCGTCTGGAGAAAACGTGAGTTTTTAGTTTCTTGTGGCGTTACCTTCGTTTGCTAATGTGTAGGTCTCAATATTTATTTTTGATAAACGTCGCCTTGATGCTTTCGTTGCTAAGAATGGCATGCAAAAGTCGACTGCAAATGATGTCTATGAAAGGTTACGGCGAGAAGTTGCGAACTTGGCGAAATTGAGACACCCTTCATTGGTAAAGCTGATTGAGCCCCTTGAAGAGTCAAAGGGTACTATGAGATTTGTGACTGAACCATTGACATCTTGCCTACAACATATGATTGATGTCAACTCATCTAGTGTGGGCTCAAGTTCTTTAGACTCCGGTGAACTGGATGAAATCGTCATACAAAAAGGGGTGTTACAAATTGCAGAGGGACTCAACTTTTTGCATACTGCTGGTGGTCTTGTCCACCTTGATATTCAGCCTTCTTCTATTTTAATTAATGTCAAAGGCGATTGGAAACTTTCTGGATTGGGATTTCTAGAAAGCTACAAGGACGCCTCTAAGGACTATTTTCTTCCGCGGTTTGATCCCAGATTGCCGTCATTTGTTCAGGTAAATTTGGACTACTCCGCACCGGAACTTATATTGGATCACAGTCTTGATACCAGTAATGATATTTTTTCACTTGGATGCTTGCTTATTGCATTGTTTACCTCCAAGCCGCCCATGAGGACGGACAACAATGCCAATATGTACAAGCAAGAATTTGGTGGCATTTCGCGGTCGTTGAGAGATGAAAGGATTCCTCGATATCTTAATGACATGATTCCTCAAATGGTTTCAAGGTATCCTGCACAACGACTTAGTTTGGATCAGTTTCAGAACTCGTCATTGTTTGACAATGTTCTAATTCGTACTATTAATTTTTTGGACGAATTTCCTGTGAAGCTTCCTGCTGAACAGCAAGCGTTTATGAACGGATTTTCGAAATTAATTGATCAATTTCCGAAGTCAGTTTTGCAAAAGAAAATATTACCTACATTACTCGAGGAGCTTGGCAAAGAAGAAACCCTTGTGGGGCCCATATTAGGGAACATTTTAGAAGTTGGCAAAGATATGAGCCAACTTGGCTTTGCAGAAAGGATTCTTCCTGGAGTCAAAAGAGTGCGGAAAGTGCTTAGTGCTCAGGTGGTGCTTCTAAACTATATGGAAACCCTCAAGTCGCGCTTAAATGGAAACGAATTTCGAGACGATATACTCCCAATAATTCTAGATGCCATGGAGAACGCACCCCCAGAGATACAGGAGGTTGCTCTGAGTAAACTGTCATTGATCATCGATAAGCTTGATTTTGTGACGCTCAAGAATGAGATTTTTCCTGTTGTGGGATCAGTCTTTGCTAAAACAACCAGCTTGTCTGTAAAGCTTGAGGCACTTGGCGGATTTGAGCAGTTGGTTAGCAATGGCTTAGATAAGTACGCAGTTACAGAGAAACTACTACCCTTGCTCAATGGAATGAAAACGCGAGAGCCCAAAGTTATGATGGGGGCTCTCAGAGTATACTCGAAGGTTATTAGCATTGTGGATATTGAAGTGCTAGCGCGCGTAATTATTCCTCAACTTCTTTCTATGAGTATGGAGTCAATGCTAAATCTCTGCCAATTTCGCGCGTTTATGGATGAAATTAAAAAACTTCTTGACCGAATAGAAAACGACCACGGCAAGAAACTCTCGCAGGTAGCAGTTGATCCTGTGCTGTCAGTTGAAAACACACAAACTCTTACAGTTGGAGCCAAAAACAAAACTTCAAATGAGACTGGAGATTTTGAAGATCTAATCTACGGCCGTGGTAATGCTGCACCAAAAGGCCCCACTCAAACTGCTTTATTTGGTTCAGGTGTGTCTTTGTCTAATGAACCAACTAGCAAATTAGCGATACCATCTTTCGGGTCTTTAAAACTGGAACCGTCGCGCAAGCCCTCTCTTGCTACACTACAACCAGTTCCTCCCAGTTCGTTAACTGTGTTTCCCGCTAACCCTCCCCTCAGTTGGAAGGAGACTCTTTCGTCCAATTCTTCCGCTGGTTTTGAATCTGCAAACATTCTAAGCCCATTATCAGGGTCTTCGTCTGCAAATAGTAAGACTTTTGCTTCAGAAACAGGTAATTGGGATTCTTTAAGAACTGGTGTAGGCTTTTCTAATCCGCTTTCGCAAGTGAACAATATTTCGTCGCAAACAACAGCGCCCGTAATCGACTGGTCATTAGCAACAAAAGGCACCAACAATCCTAGTAGCAATAATTTCGGGAACTTTCAGAGCACTTCTCAGTCGCCAATACTTGCTGGCTCCAGTTTTACGACTCTGACACCCTCAGTCAAATCTGCACCGCCAGGCTGGAATAGCAATTCACCCTCATTGCAACCAGAGCAAAAGTATCACATCAAGAGACCCAACGCCACTACGAATCAATCACAATCTTCTAATCAACAAATGAGTCTGCTCTAAGCAAAATTATGAACGAGATAGTATTAATATAAATGTGTATGTGTGTGTTCGGAGTTTAGTTTTTTATTTAAAAGTATGAGCAATAAAGTTCTGAGTAGTTTTAAGGGCCTCATACTTGACCTCCGCATTTTGATGATTCATAAGTTCCATGATTTTAATCTTGACTCCAAGACGCTCAATGACTTTGACAGCCTCTGAAAACTCTGTAATAACACGCGAAATATCATTTAAAGCAACAGCCAGGACTAAAGGATCTGATGTGTTCTGATCTTTAATAAGAGCGACAAGCTGCTTGAGAACCTTCCAATCACTTTCTTTAAACTTTTCGGCATTTTCCTTCCAAAATACGTCCGAACGATGAGGAGGGCTCCAGCGCAGATGTTTACTTGCAAGTTCGTTTTGGTATTCATCAAAAGTGGACATAGAGTCAAAGGCTTCCTGCAATGTGGCCGTGAGTTTTTCGAGATCAGCAACGAGCTCCTCGTCAGCCCATTTGCGCTCCGACAGGGTCTTGGACAGTGTCAGTCCTGAATTGAGTAGCAAAGATGCAATAGCCTTTTGTGGTGACAAGGTAATAGAGTTGGCAAGAGTAGCTACAGCCAGTCTAATGATTTTCTCCTTGACGGAATTCTTGATAATATCAAAGTACAAGGGGACGATATCAAACTGTGTAATAACAGCAGTGCTAGGCTTAACCTCAAAAGTTATTAGCCAGAAAATGAGCAAAGTATTGTACTGAAGCTGTAGGTTTGTGCGGGAGCCCCGCAGAATGTTGAGTAAAGTGGGTACGCGGTCAGTAGCACCAACCCAAAATAGCTCACGATACCATTTGGTTCGTAGCAATATTCCAAAGCTCTGAACAGCAATTTCCTGAAGAGAAGGCTCAGGAGAAGAGGCGAGTTTGTTGGAGAGAAAGTTGAATAGGGTAGTAACATATTGGCTTGGAGCCCTCTGTAAACTAAAAAGAATGACAAGATTCTTCGCTGCAAGCAAATACATGTGCTCATTAGACTCAAGCAGCTTAACAAACGGCTCATAAGGTAAAGTACTGTCTGTCAATGAAAGTTGAAGAAGTGAAGCAGCGAAGCTAGGGAGGTCTTTTAAAATTGTTAGCAAAGCATATGGTAAACGAAGCAGTAGAGTCTTACCAGATACAAGGTCCGAAGTCAAACAAAGAAGATATTTCACAACATCCTCACGAGTAATATCCTTAAGCAAACGCATAATCGTAGCTGAATAATTATCAACATCCTTCTCAACAATAGCAAGTCTTTTCTCCTTAGCTTGCTTCTCAATGGACTTGATCAAACCAGCATCGGTCGCAGAGAGAAGATTGGCTCTTACATATCCCTCCCATGGAATTGGGCGCACTCGGATGTTGCTTTGGATATCGTCCAAGAACTGGCTGCTAATGTAGACCTGACGCTTTTAGTTAGACAATGACTGATTGGAAAATGTACGAAACATACTTCTTGCTGTGTCATAATTTTCATAATGCTAGTAACCACTGAATTGATAAAGCCACTTTTATATGCTAGTATAGACCTTTGGGTGAATGTAGGTTGAGTTGTTCTCTCTCCTTGTATGAATTTCAACCTGAGCTTTGGATGGATTACAAGGCAGTGGCCCTTCTGCTTGGTAGTTGTAATTGAAGATGCAGCACTGAATTATATAATATATGAGTAATATACCACAATAAACAAGTGCTCATAATTACGCTTAAATAAAGTGGATCACAAAAATAGTGAGCATAATCAATTCTGCTCAATATCTCAACTCAAAATTGCGATTCTAGGAAAAGAGATTCCTCACGAGAGCCAAAATCTCTCACTGTTCTTTGCCAAAGAAGGTTCGCTACCCTCTAATTGCAACTAGCCTTATTTGTGGTGGTAAATAAAATCTGAAAAGCCCAGCAACTCATTTACATGGTGCTAAGCACGTTGGAGGAATAAGACTTAGACGCCCTTCCACTTTAAAAGTAAAATCAATAACAACTCTTGAAGTGCAATAGCTTAAAAAACCTTTAGGTGTTCCTATAATCAAATTATTTTCTACCAGTGTATGAGGGAAAAGGTACAATGTAAATTGCTCAACGAATCCACCAAATTTTGATTCAAACATAAGATAAGAGTTTCAAATCCTCATTGTACAAATCAGGTGTCATTTAGAAAACGGTTGGATGAGCATAAATCATAGAGACACTGGCAAAGACATCAAAATTAGTATACATTTTTGTAAAAGGAAGTGAATACCGATACATTTGGAAATTTAAAATTATATATTGATAATGGGTAGGAAATGCAGAAGATGACTGCAAGTGACTTCTATTCAAGAATGGAAAATGTAACTACTCTACGAAAACTCCAAAAGCCTTCAATATACGGCATGGAAAATATTTTTGAGTTGCCAAAAAGACTAAATTATAGACTGCCAGGCCTTTTTTTTTTCTTTAGCTATAGAAATAAAACCTTTCCTAGAAAACATGCGTGAGTGATGCAAAGCTTCCCTGTAGACTTTTGATCAGGATTTCGGTTGTAATTCATTAAGCAATAAACATCAAAATATGCACGAGCGTATGAATCTGAGAGAAAAGCCCATGTGAGCCATGCTTAAGACTAGAAAATGCGACTACAAAAAGAAGGAAGAATAACTATCATTTTTTGTTGTCGTTACAGACTGAAAGAAATATAATAGACTTCAAAAATGACTTTAACAGGTCAAATCAATAGAAAAATATACGTCTCGATCATTTGAACTGAATATAAATCACATGTGTTTGCCGTAGTGCCCTAATTGAAGGCTGATGGGCTGAAAGAGTATTTGTTTAATTGCAGTAAGATAATTTGTTATCAAAACCAGAGGAAAAATAGAGCCCGAATACGTAACATAAACGGTAGCAAATTGGAAAACAAATTGAGGTGGTCTTTTTAATTCTGTTATGCACACAATATTACTCTGTGCCTTAAATAGTGAGACAGAGAATCAAGAAAAGTAAACTAATTCCATTTCTATACTACAACAAGTTTCTTAACTGTCTCCGTAAGTTGTCAAGGGTATCAAAATTCTGCTGAGCCAGAAATTGAATTAGAAAAACCTCAAACCCCATTAACTCTTAAATCCTGTATGACCCATTTCATTGGGTAGCTCACATTGGTTTTCCCCAATCTTGCTAGTGAAGTCAAAATCGCGAAATAGCATTTTTGGTTTCCCTCATGTGCTTGGATCAAATCCAAGAGAAATCTAGCGCCATTGCTTATTTGAGAATTACCATCATATAGTGCAATTCAATTGCATGCTGCAGAAGGTCTGTATCAGACAAATAGTTAGAACAATGTCTTCTTTTTATGTTATATAGTCTTTCTTTAGATAGGATATTTTACATGGGACAATAAACTGATTTATTATCATTATAAAAATGCTTTCAAAATGATATATAGCAAAAATAGTCTTCTAAGTCACAGCAGCGGCTCAACCTTCAAGAAAAAGTTATTCTCTACACTAATGTAAAAATTTAAACTATTCACCACACGCTTATTTCTTTCCATATCCTCTTCCCATTTATCAATTTTATTTCTAAAATCTTTTTTTCTGTAACTTGTCTGTTGTTTTTGATAACATCCATCAGCTCTAAACCTAGATAGAGAAATGGACAGACTTCTGTCAAACATGCCCGGCATCTCTTATAAAATGGAGCAAATTCCTGAAATCTTTCACCAACCGCTTTTGGAACAACCCACTGGATGAAGGTACCAAAAAATGGAGCCTTAATTTGAAAAATGAATACACTGCCTTCTTTGTGTTGTACTTGTCGGCAAGCCATTTTTGTAACCTTGCTTGGCAATTAGGTTTGCCAAGAGCTTGTATGATTGATTTTTTGTCCCCAGTCAGTGCAAAAATTAGTACGTATTTGATTGGCTCCTTCAGCTTTTTTGCTTACGCAAGAATCTCTGAATTTCTTGAATATGGGTTTGGCAGGAATATATAATACTTGCAAACAAAAAACATATTGACTAATGTACGAGAATTCAATTGCCCTTCAGAACTTTGTTTGTTACATTTTATTGACGTGCAAAACATGAAAGCAAATCCAAAACTACGAATTATATTAAAAGTCTGACAAACAATAGATGGCAATCATGCTCTTACTCAAATACATTTAACAACTTCAAAGTCTGCCAAAGGCACACTGTAAACTTTTTTTTAAAGTTTAATATTATTTTGCCTATTATTGCGTAACTGGTTTAAGTATCCCTATAAGTAGCATATAAAGCAATGCATTTTTAAAGGTTTAGTAAAAAACTTGACGCGCTACGTAAAAGAAAAAACGTTGCCAAAAGTTATTGTTTAAATTCTGTGGTATATAGAACGACGAAATCTTATACTAGAAGGTTAGTTGATGTAAGTCAGTAAAGTTGTTTGTCAAATACTGAGGCAACAACTTTTTCTCAATAATAATTTGCCTCTTGCGTTACTATGTTTGGCTTATACTTGCTTCCAATGACACTAATGACTTACTAATAACCAGCAATATCCTCCGCTATTTTTTCTTCAGTATTAAATTCATCACTTTCATTCATCGATTCAGAGTAAACTGGCTCTTCAATATTCAAATAATAATTTGCCTCTTGTATTATTATGTTTAGCTTATATATTTGCTTCCAACGTCATAATACTTCTTCAAATTTAATATAGAGTAAAATACATCTTTAATAAGAGAAAAGTTATTTTCTACCTCACTATCAAAACTTGAACTATTTATTACACACTCATCTGCGTCCATATATTCCTCCCATTGGTCACACATTTTTCTAAAGGCTTCTTCTCAAAAAAATATTTTTGAAAAAACTTCAAACTACAATAACTAGTAGAAAGAGATAAAAAAGCATAAAGCACTTTGCGTTAATGAACACAGTAAAAAAAAAATTTTTAAGAAAAAATACGGCATTTGAAAGAACGAGCTATGTTTATTAAGCTGCTGAAGAAAATTAATCTAGAGTCTATGTGAAATTTAATTAAAAATTTTTCAGAACTTAGTCATGTTAAGAACAGTATTTGCATACTTTTTAGGGTTTGTCTTCCAGTCCCAGTAGAAAGTAAGTTCCTTGGGTTGAGTATAAGTGGAGTTAATAGCGCACTTTTTAGTAACATCTTGGAAACGTTTTTTGGAAATGGAAACAAAGTCCTCAACAGGGCAAGAAAAGCCAGGGCCATTGGTACAGGTATCATGAGGAATGACAGCGTCATTTATAACGAAACGAACAAATTTATCATTGACAGAAGGATCAGTAATGTTAGTGCAGCTGAGACGCTCCATAGCAAACTGAGCACCCATAGGGACAAGCTGAGAAGTTTTCCATCTGTTTGTAAAATTGGGAGCCTTCCAATCCAAGTCAGAAGGAGGGTTTAAAAAACCAAAAGCTGTGAAAAACTGAAGAATATCTGTTTCGTGAGAAAAAGACATGTATAAGGCAGTTCCGTTGTTGGGATCAGCATTAGATTCTAAAATTTTCAGAGCGGCATTAGCAACAACGCTTCCAATTCCGGGCACCTGTGGATTACCAGCACCGGAAGAGTAATAGTAATCCAGCTCGTGAAAATAGTCGTAAGCAACCCAATCGTCAGCAGAGAAGTATTCACACCAAGGAGATTCTCCCTGCACATTAAGATCGTAAAGGCATAGAACCATAAGATAGGGCACATGCTCGATCGTAATGTTTATACCCGGTAAATCTGTCTTCAATTTTTGAAGGGTCCTTTGGAAAGCAACGTTGGCGTATTTATTTTTGTAATCCGCTTTGTAATCAGCGTTGTACGCAGGGCATCCGTAAAGTGGAGTTAAACTATTGAGACCAACGTCACGGGTTTCGCCAAGAACGACAAGTTGAGATTTTTGAGCCCAGTCAGTACCAATGAAACCTCGGGCAACGTTAACTGCAGTAACCATAAGTCGCTCCTCGGCCGCAGTGAAGAAAGGAAGGGTAGTGTTAACATTCCAAAGATGTCCATATCGACCCCTGATCTCAGAACCCTTTTGAAACATATGTGCCTGGCCATTGTAAGGACCTTCTGTAGTCTCAAGGTTCCATTTCTGTAAATTTAAAGCTGGGGACTGATAAGAGTTAAACCAGTAGAGCCCATTTTTTGCAGTAAGATTTTTCTCGTGGCATTCGTTCATAAATTCAACAATAGGCATGCCCAAAGAAGTAGTTGGATATCGCTCACCGTGACGCATAAAAATTTGGACCTGCTCCACAACGCACTGCTCGGGAGCGTCTCTATCAATGCCGTATCCAGGATGCACGGAGTATGGACCATCACCACCCTGATGTCTAAGAACATTGAATTGGTCCAATGTTTCCTGGCTGTAAGGTTTTAGACCAGTTTTTATGGCATTTCCAAAAACACCAAATGTGGCCAGAAAGGCAGTAGCTTTGAAGGCAAAAACCATAATGAGATATAGCTTTCAACGGCAGGTAGTAATTAATTGTGGATGCAATTCCCGTAGAAATTTATTCTATGGAAAGCGGAATTGCCTGAGATTTTATATTTGCAAAGGTGGGATCACCTCGTTTGCCTTCAGTTATTTACTCAAACAAAAAACAAAAAGAAAATATGGTTTTTGCAAAGTATGGAAGTCATTGTGCAATGTACACGCTGCGCACTTCAACCTTTGTTTGTTAAGTGAACTAATTGGGTCATCAAATTAGAGGAAAAAACAAAACGCTACTTTCAAATTTGTGTCTTGCATAAATTTGGAAAGGCTTTCAAATCATTTTCCGACCGACAAACATAGCCATTTTATCTCCCATCAAATTGGACACATTCCTAAAATCACTTTTCAACTGCTTTTGAAGAAACCCACTGGGTGAAAGCGCTAAAAGCATGGAGCCATTCTCCAAGGTTTGAATACCTTCTTTTCTTTGCGGTGTAGTCGTTAGTAACTCTCTTTTGTACCTCTGTCTGGCAATTGGGTACACAAAGAACATAAAACTATGCGCTATAATGGTTTTTTACCTAGCCTAACTCTATGAAAAATAGAGAAATCTGCACGCATCTCCTTGACTTTTTCATCCCCAACTTTTGAGAAAGACTCAACTGAGACCACTGCGCACTAGTTTGTGATTGCGTTGGTAAACATGTTTTAAGCGTTGCTGTGGCACCAATGTCCCTTATCTCCTCTAACCTCAA
>JAKVQY010000033.1:0-36959 GCA_030463045.1 Geotrichum macrosporum
GGTTCTTTTTTCGAAAAATGACAACCAATATTAATATCTTCTTACTGTTGTATTTATTAATTGATTTTTTAAAGCAAATAATTATAATCTCTAGTTTATGATGTCTGCTCACCAGCTATTGTTTCAATATATGGCTCAAGTTTTGACAATGTTCAATATTATTTTTCAAAATGAAATAGTTTTGCCAAGTCTCTAACGCCCTTAATTTTCCCATTACTGTAGAAGGTTTAAAGAAAGTATGAAGAAAAAACTAAGAATTAGACTCAAAGTTCGGGGATCTAATTCTTTCCGATGGCACTGGCAATTTAAAAGCACAAAAGTTTGTTTAGAGAAGAAAATATAAATATCCCTCTCTGCCTTGAGTAGAATTATTTTAGCTTAATTTCCATTTTTCATTTAACCCTGTAACGTCGCCTGGCATTACATTTCATTTCATACAATGCTGCCCAGCAAACCTGTTGAGAATAAGGAGCCCGATTTGCAAGTAAATCTACCATCACA
Source organism: Geotrichum macrosporum (assembly GCA_030463045.1). NCBI lineage: Eukaryota > Fungi > Ascomycota > Dipodascomycetes > Dipodascales > Dipodascaceae > Geotrichum > Geotrichum macrosporum. Next base: position 502 of record JAKVQY010000033.1, read on the forward strand.
AGCGTCTTTTGACTCTTCAGCTCTTGAGAGAGGCGTTGTGGAAAATCCCAGCGAAACTCGTCTGCAAAAATTCTTAGATTCATTTAAAAGAAATGAAATTTACTCAAATAGTGGTCAAAATTTGAGTCTGGTTGAAAAGGCAGCTCAAGCTACAGCCAACTCTCCATTATCAAGGAGTTTAAAAAATAGACATCTTCAAATGATTGCCATTGGTGGATCTATTGGCACTGGTTTGTTTGTTGGTTCTGGTAAAGCTTTGCATACTGGAGGCCCTGCATCTCTTCTTATTGCATTTTTTCTCATTGGAGTTATGTTATACTGTACGATTCAAGCTCTAGGTGAATTAACTGTAAGATTTCCTGTTTCCGGTGCTTTTTCGACTTTTTCTACTCGTTTTATCGACCCGGCATGGGGCTTTGCAATGGGATGGAATTATGGTATTCAATGGTTAATTGTTTTCCCCCTTGAGCTAGTTGCAGCATCTATCACAGTTCAGTATTGGAACCAATCCACTAGCCCAGCTGCATGGGTTGCTATATTCTATGCATTTATTATTGTTATCAACATGTTTGGCGTCAAAGGTTATGGCGAAGCTGAATTCATTTTTTCACTCATTAAAGTCATTGCTGTGATTGGTTTTATAATTCTTGGCATTGTAATTAACTGTGGTGGTGGCCCAGTAGGTGGGTATATTGGTGGACGTTATTGGCATACTCCAGGTGCCTTCAATCATGGCTTTAAAGGCCTTTGTTCTGTCTTTGTGACTGGTGCTTTTTCATTCACAGGTACAGAACTTGTTGGACTAACAGCTGCTGAAACAGAAAACCCTAGGAAATCGCTTCCCAGTGCGACAAAGCAAGTTTTCTGGCGTATAACTCTTTTCTATCTTGTTTCACTCTCAATTGTTGGCTTAATTGTTCCGTATACTGATCCTGGTTTACTAGGTGTTACTTCTGTCGATATTGCCGCCTCGCCATTTGTCATCGCTATTAGAAACGCTAGCATTAAAGTTCTTCCATCTATCATGAATGCTGTTGTCTTGATTTCTGTGCTTTCTGTTGGGAATTCGGCAGTTTATGGATGTTCACGTACATTAGCTGCTCTTTCTGCTCAAGGACATGGCCCCGAGTTCTTGTCTTATATCGACAGAGAAGGACGTCCGCTATTTGGTATTCTTGTGTCTGCCATTGTTGGCCTTCTTTGCTTTGTTGCTGCATCTAAGGCAGAGGCCCAAGTATTTGCTTGGATGTTGGCGTTAACTGGTCTCTCTTCCATCTTTACGTGGGGTTCAATATGTTTTTGCCATATTCGCTTTCGAGCTGCCATGGCTGCCCAAAATCGAAGCCTTGATGAACTTGCATTTAAGTCGCAAGTTGGCGTGATTGGTTCCTATTTTGGTCTTTTATTTTGCGTTTTGGTTCTTATCTCTCAATTCTGGACTGGTCTTTTCCCCGTTGGCAGTAAAGGTGCCGACGTAGTTTCATTTTTTCAAGCATACCTGGCGGCACCTATTGTTGTCGTATTTTTTCTTTTTTACAAGATCTGGCGGAAAACCAAGTATGTTGGCTTAACTGAAATGGATCTGGATACTGGCCGTCGTGAGTTAGACCTCGATGCTTTAAAACTCGAAATTGCTGCCGAGAAAGCTGCTATTGCTTCTCGTGGTATTGCTTATAGAACCTACAAGTTTTGGTGCTGAGCTCGTTCAAAGCACAATGTATCTTATTGTTATCTTTTAAACTGATTATATTTTATGCGTTTTGTTAGTCCAAACGCACGTTTTCAGCTATTTGCTGAATTGGCATCATTTTTGACAAATTACAATTTACTTTTGTATAGAAAAAAGCATATCTGAGCATTGAGCAGGATTTTGATGGGCAGACTTGTGGCATTAGCAAAAGAACACATCTTATCACTCTTAGGTGATTAATTTTAGATGGTCGCCAAAATTATTGATAAAAAAATATTACTTTGAAACTATATTTCTACTTAATCTACAGCTGTCGAATATGTAGTAATAGTACCGTTTGTTCAGATTCGCATATAGGACGTTTTGGAGAATTCGAGCGCCACGATCAATCTAGTACAGTGAAATGGAAATAAGCAAAAGTGAACCAGCCGCAAATTTCCATTTTCACTAAAGTAATTTCTTTTGCCTTTCATTTTTTAATATTTCAATGTTTTTTAGTCTAAGATACTTGAGGGTGCTTATATGTCTATAGCGTCTATGGGTAGGTCACAAGTATTTTCCACAGATTTGCCTCTTGTATTACTATGTTTAACAAACCCTACAGATAAATACGTTTTATGAATTTCAAACGTGAAAGTGAATACATCTTGTACGTGAACTGAAGAACAGTTATGGCTCATATTGGAACAATGGAGTCTAGGGACAGTCTTTGCAGCTTTCTTTGGCTGTGAATCCTGGAGAGCTCTGATTAATCAAAAAAAATTTTAAATCGGTTGCTTCTTACCAGGTTAGCTGCAATATATGACCCAAACTTCAAAGAATTGTAGTTTTTCTACACTGAAAGTCAATTTATATACGTTTTTTTGTTGCTCTAGACGTATATTCTGAGGGTGGTACTTGAAGTGGCATCTCCGTCTCGAGGACAAAATAAGAATTTCAAAACTTTTAGACACACTACGGAATACCCGTCGGCGTTCCCCGCTGAAAAACCACAACCTTTCTTAGCTCTCCAAAGTTGCCCTTCTTGAAATTTCTCTCCTTCTTCATAACGACTAAATATTTTTAGCTTGAAGGATTGCTAATATGCCCGACGCTGTGGTAAATATAGGTAAAGATTATGGCTATGAAGGTCGTCTTGAGAACATTAGGAGAGACGAATATGACAGTGCTTTGGGAGGTACGTGTTTGGCACTAGGTGCTGGCTCAATATTTTGACTCCCTCTAGAAATATCTACTAATAGAGCTTAGACGAGACGTATCTTGATCACTCAGGGACTACAATTCCAGCGGCATCATTGCTGAAAAAGCATTGTCAAGTGTTATCTTCCAGTGTTTATGGAAATCCTCATTCTAAATCGCATAGCTCACAGAGAACAACGAAAATCATTGAAAATGCTCGCCACCAGGTATTGAAATTATTCAATACCAGTGTTGCTGAATATGATATTATTTTCACGCAAAACTCCACAGCCGCAGTGAAGCTGGTGGGAGAAGGAATGTGTTCTACTTATGGTGGAGATTGGAAATACGTCTATTCAGAAGATTCCCATACTTCGCTAATTGGCCTGAGGGAGTTGGCAAACGAGCATCATACTTTTATCTCTACAATTGATGAAATAGCAGAATCAGATGTCCCAACATTAGTTTCTTGGCCTGCACAGTCAAACTTTTCTGGTGCACGGTTTTTGGATCAGACGTGGCATCTTCAAGCTAAGTCAAAAAATGCCAACACTTTTACGTTGATGGACATTGCAGCACTTGCGACTACACATATTCCAGACCTGTCAAATTCTTCAAGCAATCCTCTTGCTGCTGACTTTCTGTGCTTGTCCTTTTACAAAATGTTTGGATTTCCAGACCTTGGAGCCTTGCTCGTGAAAAAAGGCTCCTCGGCCAGCTCGATCTTCGCGCGCCGCAAATATTTTGGCGGTGGTACGGTAGAGAGCTTGACAGTCTGTAAAAAATTTGCACCCCGAAAATTACCCATATATTCTCAACTCGAAGATGGTACTATTCCCTTTCATTCCATTATTGCATTATCACTAGCCATCGATACACATCTGTTATTATTTACATCCTTTACAAAAATTTCTAGGCACGTTTCTTCACTGGCAAAGTATGCACACGAACACCTCAGAAATCTGAAATAAAGCAATGGCAACCCATTGTGTGAAATTTATTCCAGCTCAGACTATGCTGATCCGAAAAAACAAGGACCAATTCTTTCATTCAACTTAAAGGATCAAAATGGCTCTTGGATAGGATACTCGAGATTTGAAGAGGCCACTTTTATTGAGAAAATTAATATCAGAACTGGAACTATGTGCAACACTGGAGGGGCGTCTAGATATATAGGTTATACGGAAGAAGACATTATATTGAATCACCAGACAGGTCATATCTGCGGGGACAACTTAGACGTTCTAAGAGGAAAGCCTACTGGAGCAATCCGGGTTAGTCTCGGGGCTATGTCTTCTGTTAAAGATGTCGAGGCTTTGATTTACTGTTTACAAAAGTACTTTTTGAACACTTCTTCGGGAGATTACAACTCTGAAGTTGCTCACAATGCAAAATACACGACTGCACAAGTTAAATCTTTGCTTGTTTACCCTATTAAGTCCTGTGGTGCATTTTCAGTTCCCAAGGGTAGGAAATGGGCAGTTTTTCCTGCAGGATTGCAATATGACCGAGAATTTTGTGTAGTGTCTACAGTTACTGGAAACGTATTGACCTTGAAAAAGTTTTCAGAAATGGCGAATATCAAACCATATCTTGATCTAGACTCTGGCATCATGGAAGTTGTCTATGAAGGTGTGGCTTTTCCGGAAAAGTCTAAATGTATTGGTGTATTGCTGTCAGAGGATGAACACAATTCTCAAGAAAAAAGGGATGTCGTGATATCTAGGCTCTGTGGTGAAAAAATTCGGACAACAACTCTCAATAGCTCAGAAATTATTTCATTCTTTAGTGATATACTCCAAGTCCCTTGCACGCTAGCACGATCTTCTTCTAATGCTAGATTTTACAAGCCCCATCTGGATGGTCCGTTAGATTTCCGGTTAAACCCAGAATTGAGAGTAGAGGAAAGGAGAATCAGGATATCCATGAACAATTCTAGTCCTCTACTTTTGATTTCCGAAAGTAGTGTCAGAGAGCTGAACAAACATAGAGAAAATGGGGCTACGCGTCCTATTGACTCTGCAGTGTTTCGTGGTAACATAATTGTTGACGATGCCAAACTGCAACCTTATGCTGAGGACACTTGGTTAGACATTTCGATTGGTAAAGAGCAGGGGATTTACAGCGTATGTCCAATTACTTTGAGCACATAAAATTATTATTCTAACATATAACTCGCAGGTTCTCGGGCCATGTCGACGATGTAACATGGTTACCATTGATTCTCGAGATGGGACTGTTGACAAAAGTCCATATGTTGCTCTTCAAAACAGTCGAAAAATAGAGGTTAGTATCAACTTATGGTTGAGACAAGAATTTGCTTTTGCTAACAATTAATCACAGAACAAGCTGCTATTTGGTCAGCATTTAGCATTGGCTGACTCTTTCAGCAGGGTGCTGATAGCTGTTGGAGATCGAATTATCGTAATCCATCGAATGTAATGGATTTGTGTAAGTAAAATCCCCCGCAAAATATCCTTGTGCAGAGTGTGTGGAACGTTTATCTGTACTACATGGCTACTTATCTGCAGAATTTTTTAAAATAGTCCATTTTAGAACAGGCTTCTATTTAAAGCACGTAGCTGATCTATTCCAAGCGTTAAAGTCGTGTTCCCTGAACCATTTACTTCAATGGTTTGTCAATCACCCTCCCAGAGGTCGCTTACATAACAGAGCACTAGTCCCCCTCACGGACAAATATAAATATCCAAAAACCCCCTCCTTACTTTTTTTTTTTTACTTTCTCTTTTCTTCGTTTTAACATAAAAGTTTCGCTTTTAAATTACACTCTATCTCCTATTTTTTGTTAAAGTTTTATTTCGTTTGCATTCAATCGCAACCATGCAGATATTCGTCAAAACCCTTACTGGCAAGACAATCACGCTTGAGGTACGTTGTTTTTGTCACTCTTGACAAGCGGCACAACCTTGTACACGTTTGAAGCAACTTTATTATTATTTACTAACTTCATCGTGTCTTCTCTAGGTCGAAAGCTCGGATACCATTGATAACGTCAAGTCCAAGATCCAGGATAAGGAGGGTATCCCACCAGACCAACAGCGCCTTATCTTTGCTGGTAAGCAGCTTGAGGACGGCCGCACTCTTTCAGATTACAACATTCAAAAAGAGTCTACTCTTCACTTGGTTCTGCGACTTCGTGGCGGCAACTAGTATATTTTTGTATGATGTGTATTCTTGTAACTTCCATTATACTCAAGAATTTTAAATAAACTTTAGCTGACTGCAATATTTTGAAAATCTATTTACTTAAAAGGTTTGCAAGTTCAGTATTGACAACTGGAGATTTTTCATGTTTTTGGAGGGTCTCAAGCTGAACCAACAGGGCATTAATCTGAATTTCAAAACCAGAGCTGTCAGTTCGCAAGAGAGTAAGCAAGGCAGCGCCAGTTCGAATTGATTCCACACGCACTTTTTCGTGATTTTGGTCAGACGCACAAGTTGCCACAATTGCTGTCCATACTTGATTTAGCGCGTGCCAGGGAACAGTTCCATTAACCAATGCAGTATCTTCGGCAATGGATGTATGAATTTTTGCAAGAGCAATCAAGTGTTGAGTTACAGCAATCTTTGTTCGCCACGTCAAAACTGTTTTCACAGCTGTTTCAGGAGCTAGTGCTGTTGCAAGATATGATGCGATTTTCCAGATAATGGTGTTTTCCTTATTGCTGGAATTACTTTCATTACCGTTTGACACCTGGTTTAGCGTTGCTGTTGTTGGTCCGTAGGATTCGACGACAGCAGCCAAAACTTCGTTTCTGGCCTCTTCCTTTGCTAATGCAGCTTTAGTTAATCCTGACATAGCTCCATTCTTGGATGTCGCTGAGGACTGATTGTTACTAGATGATCCCGTACCTGTCATTTCCTGGTCGCTATCATCGTCACTGTCCTCTTCTCCAACGATTAGGTAAGGATTTGCCAATTCAAATAATGTTTCATAGAGGTCAGGTTGAGGGAACGCGGCCAAGTAATTACCAAAAGCGCCAAGCGCTTTAACTTGGTACTCCTTATTTTTGCGTTTAGCTTCCACGAGAATCAACTTATTGAGACGATCAATCAAATCGGGGTGTTCTTTAATATACTGCGACTTTTTTGACTTGACTGCAAGGGATATAATGGCTTGCAAAACGAGCTCCTTTCCGCTCCAACTTCGGCCGGCGCAGGATTTGAACAAAATGTCGAATAATCGATTTAAATCCTCAGAAGACAGTAAAGAGCTGACGCCATTATTACCACTGATTGCTTGGTCAGCAATTAGGTTTGATGCGTCTGCGACGCTCTGAGCTGACACTTGTCTAATGATCCATTGCTGGCTCGAGAGGTGGGTGCTTGCTAAGTCTATAATTTCTTTAAGATAAAGTCGAATTGCTCCAGATCCTCCAGTATTGTCGGTCCACGTCACGTTAAACAGCTCGCTGATTGTTTTTTCAGGGTCGTGCTTAGCAATGTAGATGAAGGGGAGAAAGGCTGACGCAAGTTTGCTGAACTTATCGGAAGCATGCTTCGATAGGGCATTAACGGCAAATCCAGAAATTTGGCGTGGACGAACAGACTCAGCCGTAAAATATTGCTCTTTTAGCAGTGAAGAATACTTGAGGATGGCTTTATCAGAGGCAATTCTGCATAGGTAACCACTTGCCGTAGCATAAGACTGTGAGACGGTATCATTCCTATCAGATAATTGAGAATTAGAGGCTGCCAGTAACGTATCTGCATATGGAGCAGTGACGTGTAAATGGCGAATAGTCAGAGCAACTAAAACTCGGCTTGCGCCAACTTTTGAGGGCAGGCCAACAGACTTGCGAACTGCCGTAGATAGTCGAGGAACAAGAGCCTTCATAGTTTCATCATCAGTTACCTGGTCAATCATTTGCTCAACAGCTTCCATTATAGGGGATCCACGAATACTAGCAAGACGAGACGCATCAATAGCGGTATGAGTGAGGCCATACTTGTCGGCATTGAGAGCTAAGTAGTTCATTGCCTGAGGCTCAAGCGTGGACATGAGAACTAAAAGCTCTTCAACAAGCCCTGGAATAAATGATTTTAAGGACTGGCCTCCCTTTTTGCACAGTTTAATAATTGTGTCTAATGCAAATGACTGGACTTCCTCAGCATCGGACTGCAAACCCGAGTTGCCAATCAGAAAAGGAACTAAGTGATTGAGAATTTGGGCGGCACGCTTCGGTGAGGCGCCAGAATCAGTATCAACGTGGCGAATTAATGTATTTGCGAGGCCTCTGGTGAGCTGCATACCAGCCACGCGAACACTTTCTTTGATATCGTCAACGGTCCTAAAGCTCATTTGCCATATTTTTTCAAGCTTATCCTGGTAGAGGTCAATTGGTCGGCCTTGAAGTAAATCAGAAAGTGCCGCGCAACTTGCTTGGCGAACACGCCATTCCTTTTCGCCCATACCAGCTAGAAGCTCAGAAAGAATTTCACTAAAATTGTTATTGATAGCGGCAGTCTTATCTTTGACCAAAGCATCCCAGATTCCTTGCATAGCCTGCTGGACTGAAGGGTTGGAATCAAACTTGTACCGATAGAGTTTAGGGATGAGAGTTTTGGACATTCTCTGGTTGGACTCGAACATCTCATCTAAATTAGCTTTTGAAAGAATGCTTCCCAATCCAAAAGCTGCACCCTTGCGGGATGACCAAAGAGCTGAATGAGCCGCCAAAGACATGAAACGATAAATCAAACTTGGATCCCCTAGCTCAGAAGCTAAATTCAAGATATCCTTGTATGTAGATACTGAACCATCGCCAGTGTTCAGTACACCAGGTTCGAAAAGCTGAGTGTCTTGAGAGACTGCCCCTGAATTGACCGAATGCTTGGTATCGGCAGTAAAAGATTGCACTAGACTTTTAACTAAGGAGTCTTTAAGACTTGAATCACCCATTTCATAGACCATGCTTAAACCTCTAGAGGCCGACTCTTGGATGAGTTCGTCCTGCTCTGGAAGGAACCGCATAAAGGCAACATGAATGTACTCAAGACGAGCCTTAGTTGCTGGTAAATGGCCACAATATTGGAGTAAACTCAGTAGCCAGAGACAAGAAAATTTCCGAAGACCCGGCTTGGGAGATTTTGCAGCTTCAAGGACCTTGTCAAGAACAATTGTAAGAAACGGGTTGGTAGATGGGTCTGAGTATCTTGGAAGGACGTCGGGAGAAAGTTCCTGAATATCTAGATTTCGTTTCAGTACTTTTGAATCCCAACCAGCAGCTACTACTGAAAGTGCTTCACCTGAAGAAAACATGTACTCCGAATGCTTACTATTTGTCAAGAGGAAAAGCTTGTCGAGGTAATATGTATGACCGGCCTCTTCAGCAAACTTTGGGTCGCATAAAGAAAGAAATCCAAGCGCCAGTACAGCCTTTTCATTATCTTTTTTTGTAGCCAGGTTTTCCAATGTTTCCTTTATGGAGGAGAAAAACTTAGCTGGCTGGGAGGAAAGGGCACCAAAGATGGATAATTGAGAGACGGCACCAATGGCAGCGTCAATAAGTTGCAGATTTTTAGACGAAGAAAAGACTTTTTGAATGGACTCCAAAAATGTATTTATTGTTTGCTGGAACTCTATAGCGCTACTGCGCTGGCGTAGATGAAGACGTGAGAGAATGGCACTTAGCGCCAAAATGTAGCCATGCAATTTATCAGTGTTTTTAAAGACAGACAGATTGGTATCGCCAGAGATGAATACCAAAAGTTTGCTAACGAGTGCATTTACGGTTTCATTTGGGACATTTTTGTGTGTTGAAATGATGCCAATACCAGTACTCGCCATTTCTCTGGTTTTTTCACGGGTGGCTTGCAAAATTGGTTCGAGAGTGTCCAATGTTTCTATTTGGCCAGCGACAATGCTGGAAGGTGAAAGAGAGAGTATACGAAGCCAAACTTGGCCACCATTCTCAATCTCGGAGTGGGCAAGTTCCAAGCCATCATATGCTAGCCGGACAAAGTCCAAAATGGGTTGCTGTTGACCGGCGGTAACAATGCTTGACATGTGGCTAATGAAGATATCCCTAATGGATTCATCCAGGTCAATGGCTGTATCAATGCGGGTTGCCCAATTTTCGTCAATAGTGAGTGCTGTCTTGCGGTCAGCGACTGCTTCCATGACCAGGATTTGTTGTAGAAAGGATAGTATGGAGTCATAAACGCCTAGAGGAAATCCTTTAAGTTGCGGGGAAGGAGTGACACTAATGAGCTTGGAACTAGTTTCTTTAACCAAGTCCATGAGATGCAGGAAAGAAGGGAATTCGATTTGAAAAGTGGGATCATCACTCCGTTTGATAGCAACGGTATTGACGGTTTTAAACCAGTGTGGATGGAGGCCACGCCGAGCTTCTTCAAGGACGTCTGCTCTATTGTCTCTGCGCATGCCAAGTAAGCAAATGAGACGTGCCATTGGGTCTGAGAATGGATAGGCTCTGACGGCAAACTTGACGGCAACGTATTTGCAGCTGTCGTCTGCTTGGGGATTCAAAAGATACTTAAACAAGAGCTCTCTCAGATCGGCCTTTGCCTCGGTTGTAAGCTGTTCGACAGCGGGAAGAATTTCGGAAAGAGCTTCTTGGATAGAGGGGCGCATGTCAGGAATGTCTTTTTCGAGGGAATCAAAGAGAAACGCAATAAAGCCCAGATCGGTTATGATTGAAGGTTTTCTACTAATGATAGAGCCGATTGCTTCATATGCAAGAGAGCGGATAGACAGACTCTTATTGTCACTAGACGGCAAGCGTGGCCAACCAGTAGTGGTGATCCAATCTCCGATGGCAGTTACAAGATCTTGGGCCATTCCGGACATTTTAGCATCAGTAGACTGCTTTGCCAGCCACCTGATGAATGCAAAACCCGAATGGACTGTTTTAAAATATTCTGAACCGAGGGATTTTTTGACAATTTCAAAGGGGTTCAGATTGGCAGCAAGGGTGCTCTTTGCGAGTAGCTGAACAGCGTGAGCTTGGACAGTTGCTTTTGAAGGCAAGATTCCGTCGACTGGGGACCCCAGAATGAGCTGATAGAGGTACTTGACGCGAGACTCATTTTCGAAATCTACTTTGAGTTTTTTAAATGGAGTTTCGGCAGGCTGGACAATGACTGAGTTAATATCGTGGGATGCAACCAGGAGTGGAAAATAGAGATTTTCGTCCGTGAAGCCACCGGCGAGAAGGAATTTGAGAATGTGTTTTTTTGTGTCTAGCAAGACCGGACCAGGAAAAGATGATTTCGAGTTTTGTGTTAGAAAGGCAAATTGGTCGAAATTGAGCCCGGGAGACCTGAGGGGAGGCACCGCTTCTGGGTCGGAGAGCGGGGAGAGGTCAAGAAGGAATAGGTGGGTAAACTTTTCTGCAAGGAATTCAGCGTCTTGCGGGCGGGTATCAAATCCATATGTGAAAGCCAAATTGTCAGCTTCAGTTGAACCGCGCTCGGGGGGAGTCCAGTTGGGCAAAAGTTTCAAGAGGATGCTAAAGAGGGTGGCGGCGTGTTTTGTTTGTACAGCTGAAATGCCTTGAATGACACTTGGAATTAGCTGGCATTGTGTTTCTTTTGAAAGTCTTTCAATTCCCATTTGCACGTACATTAGGGAGATTGTGAGAACAGTTGAAGTGTCCAACCCTTCAGCGACATTGGGGTGATGAAACTGTTGGAGTAGTTTTTCTACAGGTAAAATGATTCGACTAGAAAAAAAGCAATATTTACAATGTTAGTAAGAGAATTGACAAAGGAAAAGAAGAAGAGCAAATCGGTGTACTCACGTAGATTTAATTCTAGTGTTTACATGCTGGCAGATTTCAATTACTTTCTTTCGTACGGGAGCGTGAGGAGAAGCGAGTTTCAGTACTAGTGGAGGCAAAAAAGTGGTTAGTAGAGCACCCAACTTTTGATCCGAGTCTGCGAGTGCGATTTTCAGGTCGACCTTGTTTACCAGGGATAATTCAGCATCGGCCATAATTATTTTTATGTGAGATGGTGGAGAGAGAAAAAGAGGAAGGTTTTGAATGATTGATGAATTTGTATGGAGGAGAGTTGAGATGGAGTGAAATTTTCGAAACGGAGGTTGATGTGAAAGCCATTACAAAGGCGGTGTTATCAATGAATCTTACGCTAGATCTTATGTAACATTATAAATCATTTGTCAGCTATTTATGTCATGATGATAAATTCTAATAAAAAAAGGGTTTGTTCACTTATTAAAAAGATTACGTGTGCAGACTAACAAAAATCTGTCAATTATTACCAATACTTGGTCATTTTTACTCAGCATTAGTCAATACTGACAAATACAGGCTTCTGCGCGCTTGCGGAACATTTTATATTTCCTAAAGCGGATTAACGTGCGCTTGAGTGGCAGAAAGAACCATGTATAATTTCTTTTTCGAGGCTTTCCGTATTTTCCCTTGCCATACTTTGCTGGTTTTCGGATTAGTAGCAGCATTCGCAATTTTTTTTTAATTTTTTTTTTTAATTTTTTAATGGCTGAAAAGTCCATACAAACGAGAGCGCAGCAGCAGCAGCAGCAGCATCGGGTTAAGCAGTTCAAAGTTCAAAGAAAATTGTTTGAATAAAAAATAATAATAAAAAGCAGGCGGAAATTGATTGTTTTCGGTATTTTTTTTTTTTTTTTTTAAATTATCAAAGGAAAAAAGACTCTTTTAGTTTAGTTTTTGAGATATCAAAAAAATAAAAAAAAATTATTAAAAAAAAATTAAAATAAAAAATAAAAAATTGGTATTACCCCACGTGACCATCTGAACCTGGGGCATATAAAAATCCTAAGGATTTTCCCTTCTTTTTCCCTTCTTCTTCTTCTTCTTCTTCTTCCCTTTCAACCCAAACGAAAGTAATCAAACTCTTCAAATCTCTCTCGATTTTGCTACATTTCTCTCTCTAGTATTCTTGCCATTCATCTCCGCCTTGTTTTTTGTCCTTCTATTAATTCAATCATGCCTTCTCTTGAACTCTCCATCAAATCCGTCTCTGGAACAGGTATGTCTTGTTATATTAAACCCTTTTTTTTTGCCACAAGACTGTCTTTACTAAACATTTATCATTATTTCTAGCCTACGTCCTACAGGTTGACTCGTCAAAAACTGTAGCCCATATCAAGGCCATGCTCAAAGAGCAGGACTCGACCATCCACCCAACGGCCTCGTCGCTCGTTTACGCCGGAAAGTCTCTGGACGACTCGAAAACACTAGAGGAGTGTAATATTCCCACCGAATCCACGCTTCACTACTCGTCAGGAAACAACAATACTAATACCTCTGTCGAGCCACCCTTGAAACCCATTCCTACATCTTCCATCTCAGCCGCCGTGACCAAGAGCTCTTCGTCGCCTGCCCGCAAAAGCCGGAAACGCTGTTCTTCCAAGAACTGCATTTCCGCTCCTTTGCGAAACGTTGGAGACTGTTCCTTTTGCGAGGGCCACTTTTGCTCAAAACATAGACTTTTAGAACAGCATCAGTGTATCGGTCTCAAGAACTGCAAACAACAAATGCACAAGTATGTCCTTGACTCCTCTTGTTATTTGCCACCATTTGGTGCGGCTTGCCCCCCCCATACCCCATTTGTACTAACCTTTTACTCTCATTCTAGTCGCAATGCCACAAAACTTCAACAAGAACAGACTGTTGCCAACAAGGTCTAGGAGGTCTATCCTGACACCCTTTAGTAGTAGGCTTGTTGCTCTGAGTTGTTGGAATAGGCAATCAGTTAATGGCACATTTACCCTTTTTTTTTTCATTTAGAACCTTTTTGTTGTTGACTACCCGCTTTTTCTTTTATTGTTGTGTGTGTTTTACCTCCTTTATTATCCACTTTTGCCTCCCTTTTCCGTTATTTATTTGCCACTCCACAGTAATACATGTCTTTATATCTCTTATTAGTCTCTAGTGTCTATTGTAAACGATTCCATGGTTGACTGCGTCTCCCACATGATTGAAAATATGTGTAGGCTTTGCAACGATTGTTGGGAGGTCGGCATCAGTGAATACTCCAGTTCGAACAAGCAAACTGTCCCAGCCAAAGTTATTTGCACCCATGATGTCAGAAGCAGGATTGTCGCCCACCATGTAAATCTTTTCAAAGGGTGCAGCAGCAGCAGCAGCAGCAGCAGCAGCATCATGAGGAGTAGACGTTTTGAAGAGTTGTTGTTGTTGATACCAGTTGGTCAAGACATGTTCTGCGTACTTGTATGTCAATGTGTGAGGCTTGCCTATAATTGTTGATTTCAGTTGGGCACCGTTTGTCAGTTGTTTATAAAGAGCCTCCACTGCAATTCTGAAAGCTCCTTGACCAAATCTCGGAATTGCATATGAGTTTGCCCATAGTAAGTCATCATTAGAAAAAAAAATGGGTACAGACGGTTCAGAGAGCGTGGGGTTGTGGTTATCTGATCTACGTGTTCCAAAGTGGCCATCTTGAGATACCAAAAGGTCCAAAACGACTTGAAGATCAGTACCCATATCTCTTGGATCATTAAACACCAGAACCGCATCAATCTTGGGCAGTACATTGCTGCCGCTACTTGTGTATTCCCGTCCAAAGTGGCTCAAATCCGAACTGGAAAATCGGTGAAACGGCCAGACCGCGGGGTTTATCTTGACGACATCTGCCGAAATAATTGCATTATCGAATCCATAAACATCTTCTGCCACTTTCCTGCACCGGTCTCCATCACCACCGACAACCAGCACGTTCTTGTACTTGTTTACTAGACCCTTGAATGGCGTGTGTGATTGCACAAATTGAGCCTCAGAGATAGGGATTTCAAGTCGAGAAGAGAGTTCAGCAACCCGGTCGAGCTCAGACTTGCCTCCTCCGTTGGTTAGCAAGATCCATGGAATCTGGTGGGCGTTAAGAGCTTGAAGGGCTGGTTTGGCTTGTGGGATGGTTTGGCGACCCCGGATAAGAACTCCATCGATATCAAAGACAAAGGCCACTTTAGATTGGCCTGGAGCGCGAGTGATGCTACTGTTCCACCGATGAAAAACTGGCTGAAACAATGCAGCGGATTTTTTAAATTCAATTCGAAATCTATTAGACCTTAATGCCAGCATATCGATTATGTCTGAATGGGGAGAATGAGATAATAAAAAAAATAAAAAAACAAGAAAACAAGGTAAAAATAAATAAATGGTAATTGATTAGAGTCATTAAAATATTGTAATCAAATCTAAGATGAGTATTAAAAAAAAAAAAAATCAAATCAAATCAAATAACGTGACTGGTCATCTATAAGCGCCGTCGGCAACAAGTATGCAAAAACTATAGAGATGAAAATTGAATATAATGCGTTTCTCATGAACCTGAGTCCCTTTTTGTTCTTGCAGTCTGAGATCCTCTTTAAAGGCCTTCTTCAATTCGCCATCGTTCGTCTTGGCCCAGCTTGACAATAACCTCGCACGCATACCCCGTTACTAAGAGTCCAGGAGGTCTGCTTCCCACAGACTCAATTGCTGCAGCCACGTCCTTGAGCCTCGTTCTAATGATCCGTTGATCAGGGCAGCTAGCACGCTCAATAACACAGCACGGGACATCCAAGTCCCAGCCCTTTTCTTCCAATGCAGCTACCACGCTATCAATACGATGCAGCGCCATGAGAAACACTGTTGTTCGCGATCTCACCCATTCGGGAATATTGGGCAGCGCACCTCGTCGCCCTGTCCCGGTACATATAAGAACTTGATCTGCAACCTCCCGGTGCGTCGCTGGTATTCTGGCCACGAGTGGAGCACTCAGTGCCGAGGTTATCCCCGGAACTACCTCCGGAGTATATCCCTCACTTTCAAAAAAGTTGAACTCTTCTGCCCCGCGTCCGAAGATATAAGGATCGCCCTGTTTGAGACGCACAACGTATTGGCCCGCTTTGAGACCCTCGAGACCTAGGTCTAACAGTTCTTGTTGCGCACGTTCAGCATTCCCAGGAAACTTTTTGGCAATGTGCACGGGCGTCCGTCGTGGAATAAGTGCAAGCACTTCTTCAGGTACAAGTTTGTCTGCAAGAATAATGTCCGCAGCAGTAATGGCCTGTAGTGCCGCAGTGGTTAGTAGTGCTGCGCTTCCAGGCCCAGATCCCACCAATGAAATTCTTCCTTTTGTGCTGTTGATTTTGATTTCTGCCGTATTGAGTTTCTGGTGGTATTCCTTTGATAGTTCATCGGCTGATATAGATGCTAGTTTTGCTAGCGGATAGTACTCCACAACTTGTGACAACCAGCGCAAACGCTGTTTCTGCTGCTGCTCTAGTGTTTCTTCATGCTCCAAAATAAGATTATTAAACTCTTGGGTCTGTCCTGCATCATCGTCGTTCTGACCCACAGCCTGTTGCTGCTTTCGCGGTAGTAGAGAGGCTTGCTCACCATCTTCTCGTGTAATCTGCGCCCGCAGTTCACCAATCTTGCCGCATATCTCATCAATGTTTGGTGGCAATGTCTTTGTTGCTTCGCGACGGATGCGGTTTGCAAGGCGGCAGCCTTTACCATTCGTAGTTACGCCTAGCTGGAAGTCTCCCTTTGCAAACGTCGACAGGAGTGTAAAAGTGCAATACTCAGGAGTGTCCGCAACATTAATAGGAATTCTCAACCGCTTGCACTCATTGTAAATCCTGGTGACGAGGCTCGCAGTCTCAGTCGCAAACCTTGGCATGGTCACGAACACTCCATCCACAACATAATCTACTTCGCTTCTCCCGAGCCGAGTCAATACGCCCATATCAAATGATGCTTCCGAGGACTCCAAAGTAACTTTTCCGCTTTCAACCAATTCTTGTAGCTTTTCTTGCGTCTGCAGAGATACTGCCGGTTGACCTTGTCCAGAGCCAACGATTATTGGCACCGCGCCATGTTGGAGTAGAGTTGATACGCGAGATAAGGTCAATCCGGACCAGCCTATCACCAAGAAAATCGATCCGTTTATATTCTGACTTGTCAACAGGCCAGGCATTATATCAGCGTATTTAATAACAGAGGAAGAATAAATGGAAAAGAATGGTGAAAAATCTGTAACGAGCTTTTAAGGACAACAACAGTATTTTTAAATGTGTGGATAGCTAATCGCGATTTCGTCATTTGGAGAAAATTTCGGGGTCTCCCCAAGCCACAGCTAAAGTGGCTTGTGTAATATCACGTGCCGTGGCGATATGTGGCAACTGTTTTTCTAATTTTATGTGTCAGCAGTTTGTAATCTTCTTATGTAATGATTATGTCGTTTAAAAAGTTTTGGGTCGTCCAAAAAATTTTTTTTTTTTGTTTTTTTTTTTATTTATCAGGTTATGCTGAACACCAAAAAAATCATCTAATAATTAAAAAACCACGCGAGACAATTAACGGGTGGAAAAGAATATTTATATAAAAACAATTTTTTTTTTTTTTTTTATCTTTTTTTGATTTGCAAAACTATTAATCACCAATTTTAGAGGGGATTTGTTTTTTTTATCAAAAGGGCTTTAACAATTGAGGATCAAAGAGGAACAGGATAATCATGGGTAAACGACCTCAGGGACTACAAAAGGCAGCATTGGCCAAAAAAAAGAAGCAGCGACTTGCTGAGCCTGCTGAGAAGCCGGCCACTGTTGTTGATTCACCAGCTGAAGACCAACAAGTTGAAGAAGAAGATGAAGAAGAAGTAGAGGCGTTTCAGTTTGATAAAGACGTTGATCCCAATAACGAACTCGAATCTTTGTATGCTATTTACGACTCATATCAAACCACGAGCTCTGCGACAGGCGAGGCACCTAAGTTGGTGTACTTGTTGATTCACACTTGTGACAATATTTTGAGATTGCACAGTAAGAAGATGGAGATGTCTGTGACGGAGAGTGGAGCAAAGAAGGCAGAAGAGGTTGACCCGATTGACTTAATCCCTGAGGTGTTGCCTGCAAAGTTCCATATGATTTACTCTACGGGACTACTGGCCATGTCGCGGTTGGTTGAAGAGGAAGAAGAGGACAATGAAGATGATGAAAAGAAAACTAAAGATTCAGCACGAGATTTTATTGCAGCTGGTTTAGAGAGAGCCGATATTGGTCTTGAGACGTACCCTGAGTCGAGGGATTTATTGTTTACACGCGCGCGGGGAAACATTTTGAAAATAGCGGAGCAGTTGAAGCGAGAGACTGCAGACGAGGCAACATTTGAGGGCGCAGCGGCAGCTCTGCTGCAACTTGACCCTGTATTGGAACGAGCGTTGGCAGATTTTGACTTGGCCGAAAAGAGCAGCGAGAGTGAACACAAGCAGCAGTATAGTGAGCAGGAGCTCAACTCAATTAGACTGCTTTTGGATATTGGGGAACATATAGGAGAGTTTATTGGACACGAGTGGGCTAAAGAGCTTGCTTTGAAGTCCATTGAGAATGGCTGGAGCGCAGATAGTGACGCAATTTCTGACAGCACTGGTTTGGCTTCCTCTGGTGATGGTCTCAAACGCTTGCGCGACAGATGCTTAGAGTTTAGCAGAAAGCGATTTGAAACGATGGCCAAGTTTGGTGAATCTGAAAAGGGCAAGACTCCATCTACCGCGGCACATAGACCATTTCAGCTACAGCGCGAGGCCAATTTGGGTATTGGCAAGTATTACCTTGCCATGGCAGCTCCTTTTATTTTTCACTACGAAGAAGGTACGGAGGAAGATTCCGATGAAGAAGCGGATGAGGAGGAAGTGGATGACGGTGAGCCTGCGGAGAAAAGTGTTGAGCTGGAGTTTTACAAGGAAATGGGCGAGAAATACATGACAAAGTCTGTTGAGAATTTGCTAAAATCCGAGCAGGAGGATGATGGCGATAACCTTGTTCTAATTGCCGAGGCCCAACTTTCGCTGGCCAACTTGGTTGGCGATACCAATGAGCGTGAGCGCGATTTGCTTTATAAAGAGGCAGTTGTGCGTTTGAAGCGGGCTCAGCGACTGGGCGCGGGCGACTTTTCAGAGCTGATTCGAGATTTACAGACGAGCTTGCGATGAAACTTGAATTCCATGTAATAACGGGTTTTTTTTTTTTTTGTTATAGTGACAATATAGTGACATGTTTCAACGAACTGAGTGGTAGTAAGGTGAATGACATGCAGATGCGTGGAGATGGAGAATTCTCAGATTCGATAGTTGTCAATATGCCTAAGGACTTGACGCCTACTGATTGCATCGGTTGATCATACCCAAGGGTCCCAGTAGGTGAGGAAGCACGTCACGTGAGATCGGAAAAGTATGCTGCATGGCCTAGAAATTATCGTGAAAGAACCAAGAACAAACAGAACCTTACCGGCCAACGACTTTTAAGATATTAATTTTCATCTCAGCTGGATGGAAAGCACTTTGTCCAAATGGGCCACAGGAAATATTAATAAATGGGACAGATAGGTAATAGTTGCCAACTTTTAGAAAGCTTGAGACTTGAAAGTTTATTTAACAAAGATTGAAAGAAAGTCAGTTCTCTTATGGACCGCCGCATTGGCCGGATGGCTAACCGAGTGACAATGACTCTTGCAAGCCATGCTGTAGATGGTGAAGGAGATGTTGGTGAGTTTTGTGGGCTTAAGGTTCAAGGTTGCTGAGCGACATGGAGGGTTGCAAAGCGAACCGAAAAAGAGTATGAGAGAGTGGGCTTGATGCTTTAGTGCGCATATTGAGATTTGCTGACCAATGGAGTTTTAACTACATTAAGTAGTAGCCAATCTGATGGATACTGAACATTAGCGAGAGAAATTGATTCCTTGTTTTTGCTGGTCATTGAATAAAGGCAGGGTTTTCGAATGGCAGGTTCCATGAATGATTT
The DNA here is from genome assembly GCA_030463045.1 of Geotrichum macrosporum. NCBI lineage: Eukaryota > Fungi > Ascomycota > Dipodascomycetes > Dipodascales > Dipodascaceae > Geotrichum > Geotrichum macrosporum. Next base: position 20,166 of record JAKVQY010000033.1, read on the forward strand.
TTATTCTTCTTCTTTTGTTTCTTTGAGAGGTTGTCAAAATTGGCTTGAAAGATTGAAGACTCCAACCGCCCGTCAACGTTTAGGAGGCCCAGGACCTGTTACCTATTCAAAGACCTGAAAAGGCCAAGTTTTCTTAAATCCAAGACCAGGCTACAAAGAGTCTTCATTGCTGGGCTTTTACCGCGTAGCTGTAAAGTACATGGAAACGGGTTTTTACAGGTATTCAGCTTGTCTGGCAGGAAGTAGCATAAAAATCCTAAATAAGAAAGCATTGTCCGTATAAACAGCTTAGAGTAATGGGGATTCCAGACGTAAATTTGTGTCTCCTGCATGTTCGTTTGTTTGTTTGTTTACACTTTGCGAGATTTCGATCCTGTTTTGGTCTAAATCTAATTGCCAGACGCATGAAGATTGAGATTCAACAAACAGATTTAAAAGTGTGCTGAAGACCCCCTCGAGTTAGAGCATGAGTCGCTCCAAAACCCACTTGCAATCACCTTGATATGTTTAATGTCAAGCGTACGAGGTATACATTCCTCCTATGAATTGAAAATAACGATACCCAGGTTTTTCATCAGGTGTAAAGCTGTCAATTTTCCAGTTACATGGGCTTCATGTGTTGCGGACTGAGCCGAAAAGAAGGTGCAAGTCTGAGGGAATTACCGTATGCTCAAATGCCATTTGCAATTAATTGAATTGAGACGGACATGATTCAGCTCTGAGTGTGATTATGTGTGATTGTGTGTGATTGTATGTGATTGTATGTGATTGTATGTGATTGTATGTGATTGGGGTGTAATTACGGTGGAGTCAAGGTTTAATTGTTAAGATACAAGTATCAAAGTGCAAGTCAAGGTGCTAGTCAAGGTGCTAGTCAATCCAGCCAAGCCGGTCAAATTCAAGTACCAAGTCACAAGTCACAAGTTTTAAAAATGCTACGCAGGGTGTAGATCTTACGCAGGGTACGTAATACAAGTACTTTTGAATTATTCCGGTTGTAATGCGCCACGTATTGAACGTACATATTTCGGATTAACTTTAAAAAACCATCCAATTATAATCCAGAGTTAACGGTTAATCCGGTATACTTGCCACTTTCCAAACGTGACGGTAAAAATTCAGTTTGCTATTTTGACGTGCATGGATGACAGATTAATTACAAGATTTTCCGGGTACGTTTTGGGTACCATTGTTTTCCAAATAGGAAATAAAATTTCTGGTACGAAAACCTCGTATCTTTTTTTACCTTTAATAATCATGTTACTTCGGAGGTGTCACAACGTAAATTCGGCCAATCATTGCACGCTAAATGCGATTACACAAAATCCCACGGAAAATCTTGAGGAAAATCCCACGTGAATTAATTAGGCTTAGGGTTATTAATTTTAAACCCGTTGAGACAGCGTCACCCACAGATTCATTGGTCCCTTTTTGGCGGCACCGGCGTTTGGTGGAAAAACAAAAGGCTGGGCGAGGGTTTTGAATGACTGAAAATGGAATTAATGCCGGAAAAACTCTCACAGTCCCTGATGTCTACTTTTTTATACCATATACAATTTTTTATTTTTATTTTTTATATATTTTATTCTCAAGTCAAAGAGTTTGGTGGGCAGCGCTGGCAGCCATGCTTCCTGAAGCGTCCTTCTGGTAAAGAAAGTTGGAAAAAAAAGCCCTATGGAATGAAAAGCGGTCTTTTTCCTGCACAGCTGAATCTGCATAGACATGCGTATTGCTACGACGCAAAACTCAAGCGTACATTAAACTTGCACTACATTTTTATTATTATTTTTTTTCCATTCCGAATATGCTGCCTATCGTTCTTCTTTGGTTGGTACGGTTGCATCGAGGTTTAGCAGCATGACCGACTGGGGACTGCTATGAGAAAGGGAGAAGGATGCCAGAGGAGATTTCGAGAAAGGAGCCAAGTGCCAAAGAAGAGGTAACCAAAAAGAACCTCCTTGCTGTGGCTGAACTATAGCTTGCGTGTTTGCAGGGTGATTGACGGGGTTACATGGATTGGGAATGTGATTCCGGCCAGTCCCAAGGTTTCCAGTGGTAGCAAACCAATTTGGCGTTGAACGAAGAGGGTGGTTTGCCTGTTGGGGTTTGATATGGACCAAAAACTTGAACTCTTTTTGTTATTTTAAAGCGTGTTGGAGGCATTTGTAGAGTTTGGAGAAAGGTCAGCTGGGATTTCAAGAGTTTGGAAAACTGCCTTCAATGAGCCACCAGCAGCCACAAGTTTACTTTAACGAATGTCGTGCAAACCCATGTGGCAATTAGAAAAGGTTGCTTGAAACACGAAGCTCTCTTTACATTTTTACATTTTAAAGACGGACTGTCCAACAGCAACTGTCAAGGCGTCCAACAACTTTGAGTAGAATAATGATGGTTTCTAAAATGTAACATTTGCAATTGATTTCATATTCAATATATAGCAAAAAGACTGTTTTTTTTTTTTTTTGTTATATATTGAATTTGAAAAAGAACTACTATGTGGCAATTGGAATAATTTTAAAACTAAGAATGGATGATTTCTTGCAACTTCCGAAAGTCCCTTTTATCCCTGTCAAACCCCCATTGAGAAACTTTGAGCTAAAAACATGAAAACTCTGCGAATTGGAAATCACTTTAAATGGACGATATTGACCAGAATTCACGGCGAACCCTTTAATTAACTTTTATGGGGGTTGAGTTTGAGCAACTGAGTAGTCCACTTTAAAATGTATTTTTAGAGTCTTGTGTGTCAGTTTGAGAAACCATGGCGGAGAATATATTCCACAATCTCTTGGAACCTTTCGATATCGGAACTTGTAATTTTACCTTTGCCTGCATGTAGTTTTCCAGATTGCTCCAATTGGGCTTTCAAGCAACTGAATTGAAATGAAAATGTCTCAGACTTTAAAATGCTTAACGCAATTATGGTACCATTCACCAAGCAATCAAACATGAATTCAATGTTTCTGAGGGAGGCTTGTAAAGTAAAATCATGTAAAACTGGGCTCCAGTAGTACTCTCGGGCTCTCAGGATGTAGTTTCCAAAGTAGGACTTAAGCTTTCCGCCCTCCAAAATCTTATGACTAACACCAATTCAAACCATTCTCATGTTCAAATGTAATGTCGAAATCACTAAATAACAGCAGCTGCTGCTGCTGCGAGACCAGGTTATTTTCATTATTTTTGTCTTTCTCTGCTTCCTGCACATGAGATTTTGTGATGCGTGACAAACAAGAAGGGAAACCCATACTGTGGTCCAGACTGCTTTTGGTCCTCTGACTGCTTGGCTGCACGAGCCCGGCCCTAACCCACATCCGCATGCTCCTCCTCCCCCGCAAAAGTGTTCCTTAATATGACGATGGTGATGGGCTACGCAGTTCTTTGCCTTCTCTCGAGTTTTGAATAAAGAAAGACTAGTCAAGCAGCTGCACTTTGAAGATGGTCAAGCTATTTCCAATTTGATTCAAACATGAAAGGCACATATGCTTTCTCTTTGTGGGGGGGTGGTGGAAGACAGGAGACTCTTTTTACTGCTGTTTTTACCCCAGTTGTTTGCCATTTATTTTTTCCATGCAGTAATTCTCATCTGCTTGTAGAATAGAAGCGAATGGAGATAGGGGAGAGCCTCCTGTGAGGGGCCTTCAACTGAGAAAAAAAAAAAAAATGGAAAAAAAAGGTCGAGGGAATATACAAACCCCGGGTTTTTGTTTATCTCTTCAGAATTGTAGATGAAGACCTTTTAAAGGGTCTTGTGCTTAATTAAAAGACGACCATGTTTAAGCAAAAGTAGGACTTTCCATATTGACCCGCAAATTAAGAGGAATAAAAATAAAAATAAAAATAAAAAGGGATTACAGATGCTTGTTAGTTTAGTTAATTCATTCACGAGGTCAAGTCGTTAGGATGAAATTTCCTAGTCAGAAGGCTTGCTTAAAAAGCCTTTTGATCCAAAATGATTGGACTGTTTCCATTATAAAAGTCATTAGGCTGATTTTTCAAAGGTGTTTACTAAAACTAGTGAGGACGGCGAGTTGATTAAAGATGGAATTGGTCAGGTAATATGCCACAAGGCTCGCCTGACGGTCCAGCTTTCTTGAATAAGAAGGAGATTCGCAATGTAGATAGCCTTCTTGAATCTAGGAGGGATTTGCAGTGTTTTTCTTTCCTTATTCAATTTAAGCTCTTTCATTTCGGCGATTTCAATCATTTGTCAATTTATTTTTCATTTAATTTGAAATGTTGGCGGCTGCTTGAAGAAATACTCTTTGGCAACGCCGGCTATTCCAGTCCAGTTGCTATTTAATGACTGCTAATAGATTTCTCCCCCCAAAGATTCTTTACAAAGTTCAAGCGTCTACAGTGTTTGTGAATAAATAATACTTTTTTCAAATTTTAATATATAGCAAATAGGTTTGGATTTCTGATGGCAATCACATGCCGAGTAAGAACGACTGGTAATTCCATCAGCTGCGCTCAACGCCACCACCCTTGAACTACTAATCTGACTTTCTCAAACAAAGTAATATCATTATTCAAGAAATTAAATAAATGAAAAAAAAAAACAGCCTTTTAGACTATACTTGAAGTGTATTAAATTTGGGAGAAAAAAAAAAAAAAAAAGTGATGTTTAAATTAAACATTTTCGGATGGAACTGAATTATGGAGAAAGAACTGTCATTTATGACGACGTCAAGGTTTCCCGTTAAGGCTGTGACGCAGCTCCCCCACAGCCAAGAAGCCTTTGATGAAGTTTAGAGTTACATGACATCTGCATAGAACAAGTGGAATATTGCCCGACCGAGTAATTTTCCATCAAACAAGAAGAAATCTGCCAAAGATTGTGCGCAAACAAGTAAAAGTTATCAAGTTCCAAGAGCCAATAATACAGTGAACAGAGCAAACGTTAGAGCATTTTCCAAAACGTATTAAATGTTAATTTTGCCTTGAACAAAAGGGCATCCCGGCCGTACGTAGGTTTCGTCGAAAGTTTAATCTACCATCAGTGCTCAAAAACAGGTTCATGGCAATAATAATAAAAACCAAGAGCCGGAAGCAAAGAAAAAAAAAACAGGGCACCAAGAGGCCCTCAAAGGCCTTCAAAGTTTGTAGTGAGTAGTTTGCACGCAGGGTTTGAGTGGCCTTACTTGTTGGTCAGCATGAAAACTTTGGCAAGCCCGGTCTCTATTGTTTTAATGTTTTCTTTATAATGTCCATTCATGAAATAATGTTCATTTATGAAATAAAAGGTTAGCAATATCCGGAGAGAATGCAAAACTCCTGGAAAAAAGGATCCTAGCGTATGAATGGCATTCATTAGTGGATGCAATTGGGTTTTTGGATTGGCGCAGGAATATCAGAGTAGGCGAATCATTTGCTACAAGAAACAATCTCGTCACGATTGCGACCAGTACCAGAGAAAGCACGGTCAGGGTCCTTTGGAAGAAGCCATCATCCATGTAGAATGTACATGATCTGCTTGGTATTTTGAGTGTTTGTAGTGTTGTAATTCCTGGAGAATCGTTGTGGTCTTGTTTTGTCTGCGAGGGTTGTTTTATTTGGCTTTGCCGGTAGAATTCAATTGATGCTGGCCGGATTACTCAAGACCATGGAGAGTTCTGCTGCCGCTGGTTTGGTTCAAGCAAGGCTCAACGACCTTTGGCCTTATTCAGATCGCCTTGATTTCGCCACGGCACATTTTCTTTGCAAGAGAAAGCAGCGCAATAACTCAAACTCGTCCGTCGTCTCCAGTCTGCTGTCTCCATATCTAGTTTTGCCTAGACAGTGCGGCAAAGGAAATGTAAACATTGTGTGACCGCCGTCAGTTGATTCTTCCAGGCACCGGGACTCTGCCTCTTTAGCAGCTGCTCCATGGGGTGCCAAAGGCTAAGGTATTAGCCAGTGTGAAGCGGTATACTGGGTTTTCAGTATGAAAGTCTCCATTACAAATTAGTATCAACCCTGTTGTTTATATTGATGTTCATATTGATGTTCATATTGATGTTGATGTTGATGTTGATACTAAAGTTAATATTAATACATGTTAAATTAACGATACCTGTAATCACGTGCATTGATCACGTGCATTGGCAGCGTTGCATTTGGCGCTGCGGGTGGCATTTTCCGTAATGTGGGTTAGGGCACAGTTCATAGTAACACTGCAGAGGCCGGAATAGGCAGCAAACCAATTGCTGACTGTATTATTAGCTAATTAATCAGACGGATTGCCCGATTCGGACAAAAATCCGTTTGTCCACGACCAAACTCACAATAATGGCTAGAAAAAGAAATGTTTTTTTTTGTGTAATTACTTTTTTCATAAAACGCAAAATTATCTCCGGCATAGGGCAAAGGGTTTCCCATTGTCAAAAATACCAAATTGTAACTTTTCTTTTTCGAGACAGATCTTGACACATTGAAATGAAAAAGAAAAGAAAACTGTCCTCCCCTCCCAATAAATATTTCACCTCCATCAATTTTATATATAAACAACTCCCTTTTCCAATTTACTTCCATCTTCAATTTACTTCCATCTTCAATTTACTTTCATCTCCAATTTGCTTCCATCTCGATTCAAGTACTGAAAACCAACAACAACAAACATCCTCATCAACACCAATCACTCATCGTCATCTCCAGCCATTCAGCCCAAAATGTCTACAGCTACAATGACCCAGCAACAACCACAGAAACACTCGGCATACTGTGTAGCCCCGCCTTGTAACTTCAAACCTCTACGGAACCATCCCTCAAAAGCCTCCAACTCAAACTTCAAGCTCATCTCATCCGTTTCCTCCTCCTCCTCTTCAACCTACTCATACTTGCCCCTCCACAGCGTGCTGCCAAAATCCTTTGTCCACATGTATACCCCAGACGTGCTGGCAAACAAAGCCCAACTCACTCGGCAGGGACGTCCATTGTTCACAAAACGCGACCTCATTGACTGGACAAAAAACGACACTCGCTCCTTACTAATCTTTCCCGAGCTGCAACCCGAATGGAACGGACATGTCCCCCGTATCATTGAGCCCTCCTACTCAGTTTGTATTCTGCCTCTAAATGCTTCAGACGACCAAATAATTGATACTCTTGTTCGATCTGACATTTACAAAGAACACAACTTTGAGCACAGATTCCTGGTCCAAACCGCCCACTACACTGTCCAAACAGCCAGACAGCGACATGCAAACACTCCAGGCAAGGCCAGTTTGCCTTTAACTCTGCCCGAGTGGCGTAACATTGTTGAAAACTACCTTCTCAACCTGGCCTGTGAAGCCCAATGCCGACTCGACTTTAAGAAATCATGCTCGTACTTGAAAAAGCATAAAACCTACCAACGCGAGCAACAAGAGCACAAGCAACAGCAACAACAAAAGCTGCAACAACAACAACAACAACAACAACAACAACAACAATTCCAGCATTCATCATCATGTAAACCCAAATCAACCTCTCCTCTTCTCAAACAAGCCATTCTCACAAGCCTCTCCACCTCCCCCGACTTTCCCTCGGCTTTTCTCAACGAAGCTGCTCCCAAAAATGTCTCTTCTTCAAAATCATCAGTCTCCTTGTCCCGGGCTGAGAAGCAACAAATTTGGGTCCACGTTCAAACCGAACTCTACGCTCGTCTGGGTCTGAACTGGGAGCCCGATCAACTCATCTAGTCCCTCTCTCAAACCCTCCATTGTCTCCATTTGCATCCTCCATCCATCAGACGTTTTCTGTATTATTTATTGTCTAGTCTAATTTATTTATTTAATATTATTCACTCTTCAGCGAGTTTTTGACATCTCTTTATCCAAATCACATGTAACTACATTTCTCCAAGGTTTCCGCCGAGTCATTATTACGCCGAGTGGCTTGTATCCTCACTGATTCACATCATGTCTTGAATCTTTTAATTTCAATTTCATGCAAATCGCCAAGAACAGTATCGTCTTCCTGAGACATGTCATGCCAAAAATGGTATTTCCATTCATCAAAAAGACTCTCAAAAAATAAGAAGAAATCAATTAAGCAGCATGTCTTGAAAATTTACAAAGTAGAAAGAAAAAAAAAAAAAAAAGCTCATTGATTTTGCACATGAGAAAATAAAATGAAATATTGACAATGTAAAGAAACCAAATATTAATGTCATGTGAACCGAAATTACCTCTATGTTCCGTAAATTCAAACCATACAATTCTTGAAACATGATCTCTATAGATTTTTTTTTTCTTCTTACCGTGCTTGCAGACTGCATTTGTCGAAATTGAAAAACTGCCATTATCATTATCAATATCATTACCAATATCATTGTAGGTATTCATTACCAGCAAAGAGTAAAACAAGCATGCAAAAGTAATGGCAGACACAAAAACCTGGCCTTATTCGTTATCGTACCTGAATTCTTTAATTTTATACCCTCTCTAGTCATTTCGCCATGGCCAAAAAAAAGCATCATGCTGTTCGTGTATATAATTGTGAATACATTTCTTTCTGCTTGGAAAACAAAGATAAATTACAATGTCATGTCACAAGACTATCAAGACCATTAGGACCGTATAGGATTTTCTTTGACATGCATGTGGCGTTGGTTTCAAGCTAACCCTCCCTCCCCCAGCTTGCTGAAGCTCAAGTAGCTACTAAGTAGCTACTACAAAGAAATAATTTGGAGCCGTTCATAAATTCATTCGGCTTACCCAACGATGCTCAAGCATGTGCAAGTTCGTCCTCTAGGGTATAATGGTAGTAACTGTAAATCAAGGGCTGGTTCGCTTTGCCCTTCTGCTTCGTTCTTTGACCGTTCATTTGTATGCTCCTTTTTGGATCAAGTGGCAACCCTTTGTACGGCAGTAGCCCTTCCTGCACATGCCGAGACTGACGGGTTTTCGCGGAGAAGCGGACAAATCTGGAGCCCGTGCTAGGTACCGAGTGTGCTCCAGAAATGCCAGTTCTAACCTTTTCTTTGTCAAGTACTCAAACCAGCCAAAGACCTAAGCCGTCAACTACGCTCTCCGCACGGCTGCCAACTCTACCTCCTCGATCTCCAATATCCACGCAAATTCAATTCGCGTCCTTTATCTACTAAAGATAAGTAAAATGGCGATGGCCAAGGCTAGCTAATAAACCAAAGAAGACCAGCAATTTATGCAGCAGGTTTAAGGACAACGGCAAATTTGTACAGACATCTCATCAACCACGCCTCGGATTATGTGAACATTCATGCTGATCATTTGTGCTGCCCGAGGTGCCAATCACACGTATTATAAGCTTTTCACAAGCGAAAATGTATAGGCACATAACAATGCAAGCTATGTACAATCGCGTATACGTATTAGGAAAAGAGCCGTTTATTTTTGAAATGGAAAATAATAAAGAAACTCGCCCTTTTACTTGCCGTCATGTTTGGCAAAGTATACATTTCTTGCAAAGTAAACAACATCATTGCATGGACTTTTTGAAAACTACCGTCGATGATGATGATATATCTGTTTATTCTTACTCTTATTTATTCTTACTCTTAGTTATGTTAGGTCTATCATAGTCATATAGTCAATCATCTTCCCAATGAAAACTACCGTCAAGGAATAATTTTTTATTTTTGACTGCTACAATTAAAATATACACATTTTATATAAAATTTTTGCTCAAAAATAGAATAGGCGCTAAGCCGGTTGAATCATTGCGCTTGACGGTTCGCTTTTTTCGGGAATCTCAGGCAGCCTGATTCTTGGCGGAGATGGAGCTAGTGGTGGCGACAAAGCGTGCCATTTCGGTACACTCTGTGAGGGACTATTACTGTTAATGCCAGTTTTACCGTTAGACAAGCTAGGCAGACTTTCTTCAGATGAAGAGTACGGCATGATGGACGCTGAGGAAGACCCAGGTGTCCCCGAACTGCTAGTCCTAGACGTTCCTGAATAGCTGCCTGCCTGATGACTTTGATTCCGGTCAGAGTCAACAGCGCTAGTGCAACTCGCTGGCGGTGGGTGATCAATGGCTAGACCTCGAAAGAAAAGCCCGCTTTGGTTCGAGACCCATGATTCCAAACTTTGGAACGACGTCGTGCTAGCCATCGCGCCACCACTGTCACCATCATCGTCTGGCAGCAGCAAACAAGAAGTTCCAATCGTCGCTAATTGGTCCTGCCTGTCAAAACTGGACTTGCCCTTTTTAGCCCCACGCTCAAGTTCATGTTCAAAGTTGAATGATTGACTCTCAGACTCGCTCGTATCTGGCGTCGTGGCATTGGTCCCCTTGCTGCTGCTCCGGCTTCGAACACTATTCGGAGGTGTACTGTCACTCGTGACTGCCTCCAAACTAGCCTGGTCCTGAGCCTCAAGTTCCTCTAGCTCAGCCTCAAAGTCAGACACAGACGACTCTTTATTTGTAGTTGTCATGGGCGGCGCCCAGATATTGAAGGACTCATTAAGTAGTACTGATAAATTTGAACCGCCTCGCGACGGAATTGCTAAACTGATATTGTTCCCTCCGTTCGCAAGGCTTGACTGGCGAACAGGTGGTGCAAGCTTGTGGACAGGCACCGCAACAGAGCTTTGCCTGCGAGGGAAAGTGGAAGAGTCCATGGACGGAGTTGGTGAATTGCAAAGCGACGGAGGTGTAGTCTGAGGGCTCAGTCGTGTGCGGCCTGATGGCTGAGGTGGAGGGGTCTGTTGAGATGGTGGCTTCAAGTTCAAAGGTTGAACTGAGCTCAGCGTCGATGGTGGAATAGTAGAAGAAGGTGACGATGAAGAATCAGAACAGGCCTTTGGAATCACACTAACTTGATTCCCTACGTATTTGTTGTTCTCAAGTAATGCCTGCTTCAAAAACTCATCCTTGTAAAATTCATCTGCAGAGTGTGTTGCATTTGGACGATGATGGATATGGTTCTTGCCGTTGTTATAGTAAACTAAAGAATGAGTTCGCCTTTGCAAAGAAACACATTTGTCGTCCACTTGTACCTGTTCATCGTTCAATTTATCATCTTCGTCGGAACTCGCAACAATGTTTTCCAGTGCTTGACTGCTAATATTGAATTTCCGGCGAGTATAAGCTTTAAACGATTGGATACTGCTCCGGTTTACTGATTTCTCAGGAATTGCAGGGACGTCGTTAGTGGTAGCCAGTGGAGCCTGACAGTGGACCTCAACGTCGCCGCCCAAACCTTCTTCCAGTATTGGTGCATTCTGACTCCACTGACTCTCCCCATATATCTGTTTACTAAAAAATCGTCGGCGCTGTTGATTTCCCAAACTTGTCACCGTTTGCAAACTCGCATTCGAATTCACCGACAAATTTGAAATCATGCTACTCCGTCTATACCCACGAGAAACCCCACTGCAATCGTTTTGTCCCGTTGAACATGTCTCATCTCTTAACATTCTCGTGTTCAAGCCAAGCATTTTCGGAACATTGCAGGTTGAGTGCCCAAAAATGTCTTTGAGACATCTTTTCCAAAGTTTGCGCTTGCGTTTCCGGTTAAACAAAATGACAAATGAATCAGCAGCCATGTTTTGCGAAACCAGCCACGGTGGAACGGGTAATGAGGAAACAATTGATCTGGTGTCCAACACAGAGTCCAAAAGAATTGACCTATCCAAGTTCGGCGCCGTTCGCGAAAACACCAAAGCAAATTTATAGGGCCACGTTAATGTATAAGATGAAGTCAAGTCGTACGAAGCAATATTGATTTCGGCTGTGCCCTGTGCCAAGTCAAATATCTCATCCAAGTTTTGGCTCTCCCCGGCAGACGACATTTGATAAGATAGAGCGTACCTTCCTGTAAGCAGAGTATGACGCTGCGCTATTTCACATTTCTGTGGCTGAAACTGGTTATACAGCTGTTTTTGAAGATGTAGAACCTGGTGTGCTGAAAGGTTCTGGGAATGACTGCGAAGCGCTTGAAGAGCGGCATCGTACTGAACAAGCTCAATGCTGCATGTGCCCACAATGTTATCGAGTATACGGTCGTTGAAGGCTGCCAAAAAAGCTAGCCCATTGGCCTGACGTTTGTCATAATCTATGAACATAGCCACATGAAAAAGATCAGTGTAGTAGAAAAAAAAAAAAAAAAAATAAAATAAAGAAAACCGGACAGAAGTTGAATGAGAAATCACTATTGTTAAATATCTGTAGTTATAGACCTCTCATTGTAAAGAGCAGGAAAGTTAAGGTTCAAGATATCTCAGGCTTTTTTCCATGATAAAACAAGCCACCTTTCTTTTCTAAAAACTTATTCTTCATGTGTTCCAGCGTTTTAAATCACCAAGCTACAAGTTTTCATCTTCAGTACTCTTTCCATATATCGTGACGTTTGACAGTCGACCGATGAAGCGTTGCATTTAATTTTCCATTGCGGATGCCAAATGCTGTGTTTGTGAGCACTTTGTAATATACAATGAACATTTTATTCCTTTCATTTAATCCTCTCTCATTTGAATGCAATTCATGAAACAGTTGCTATGATAAAATAAACACAACCAAGAAGTTACAGGACTGTTAGAGAAAGGGCCACAAGCAGTGGGCATGTGCTTGAAATCAGACCCATTACTACAAATGTCTTGATTAATGTCTTATGTCTTAACTTACTGCCAAAATATGGCCCTGATTCAAATGCTCAAACAAACACAAGAAAAGCTTGAAAAGGTATTCTTTAATCTGTAAAAATATAGACTTTATAAAAGATTTTTTCTCAAATTTAATATATATAATATAAAAACAAATCTAAAAAAAAGTAATGGAATAAATAAACGATAAGGCTCTGAATCAAGCCATAATTTGCGACGAATTTTCAGATTGATTCATGTAGAAAGGTTCCTGGTACTCAGACATGTAACCTTTATCTTTCAAGACACCACGAGATTTCTTACGAATGCCATGCTTATTCTTGGGGTGAGCAACCGATCTGCGCTTGCGACGGGTGGCAACCTTAATAATCTTGCAACTAGAATCACTATTAGTGCTATGCACAGAAGCCCCAGAAGGCATGACATAGTCCGCCAAGTTGTACATTGCAACGAACTCAGCTAAATAAGTCGTTAAGTCGCTGTTGCTAAAGGATGCATTAGAAAGACCATAAAGAGTAGCGCTGTTAACTTTAGTAGCAACGGCAGTTGAATCAGTATCTGAAACGAATTCGTCACAAGCTGTCTTGAATGAATCATCAGAATCAGCATCTAGTTCCTCAACGCGCCCGCTATACATTGTGTCAGCGTCAGCCAAAGACTGACTGCTACCAGTGGAGCCTTTGCCGCAGTACATGTCGTACATTTGGTATAGGCCGTATTGGTCGTTGAGATCAGCCTCACGTGCGATGCGAGCAACAATCTTGGCCAGTTCTTCTTCCTCGGCAGGGCTAAGAGTAAAATTGGACTGACTAACTCTGCGGGATTGCGAACGCGGTTCCGAAGAGCTAGAAGCAGAACTAGCAACAGATATGGCGTACATACTAGCATTTTTGGTAGCCCAACATGATCGAAACGCGCGCATCTGGTTCGTAGAGGTGCCCGTGCGTTTCTTGGCCCTGCTACATTGTAGAGCAAAATTGCACTTCATTTCTTCTTCATAATAAGAAGTGCGGTAGTAGGCAGGTTGCTCGCGGGCACAAAGAGTGGAAGCGTTACTACTGCCAAATGACATGACTGAAGACATGATAGGAACAGCGGACGGAGTGCGGTACAAGGGGGCAAAATCAGGCATGCGCTGGTCCAAAGTGTAACCGCCAAGCTCAGAACATGTTCCAGTAGTGCCAGTAGTAAGCAAAATAGAATGGCGCACTTCTGGATCCAACTCAGTGTAAAGCATAGCCATGAGCTCGTCCTTCATAGCATCAGTCGAACGCTTATTGCGGCGATTGGACTTGCGGTGACCAGTAAAGAAGTTTCTAATCCTCTGACGTCTGGACATTTTGGGAGACTCCTTGATTTTGTATCCTGGGTTAGCCTCGGCCCGCAATCGCTGCCTGAGCTTGCGCTCTTTTCTGGCCTTCGTCTCCTTCTTGTACTTGATGTACTTGTACTTGAGTTTGTGATAAGTTTCACGACCGGAGCGAATTGCCACGGCCGCGACGGTGATAGTCAGAATGACTGGGATTTCTGCGACAACCATTGGAATAATGGAAAAGATCTTTGTTGAGAATAGAGAAAACGAAAAAGTCCTGACCATGAAGAAACAGCCTTCCTTTTATAGACTTGAACCCTCTTTAACAGGCGCTGAATTTCAATGCTCCAAGTTCATGTTTAAAGTAGACTCTGATCAAACTGTTCCTGGAAATCTCCTCTGAGAACGCTGGTCGTAATCCATGATGGAAAAAAAAAAGGAAGCCCAATTAGGCTGCTATTCTGACCATCAACGATAAAAGATTGAAAATAAACCTCTCAAAACCACTCTAATCATATCAGAAGGTTTATTTAGAGGATGTTTTCATTGGTACTGAAAATGACTGCAATATAGGAAATCAACTAGTTCTGTAATGTATTTTGAGTTCCTAGCGTTTTCGCATTCTTCATCGGACTTCAAACTGCTTTGGGGAATTTTATTCCGGGGACATATTTGGACACTAAATTTTTTTTCAGCTTTCCCCACCAAAAATAATTAATAAAAAGATCAGAGTCGTCCAGTTTCCGGTTTTCAGTCGAAAGTAGCACAAAAAATGGAGAACGACCCGAAAAGATTTGGAAAATTAGTAGCGATAATAGAATGAAAATGTTGAACTTCCCGGAACCAACAACATTGTCAAGAAAGGAGAGTTCTTTTCTGCTCACGAGACACTCTGCCAGCGGATTGGGCTAACAAACAAGTGTGGGGACTGCTAGGAAGTAAATTTCAGGTAAAGTTAAAATGGACAGCCATCTTTTACGAATCAAACACTTTGAGAACTTCCCAGGAGAAAGAGTCAAAGGTCTGCTCAAGTCGCCAAATAGTTCAGTTTCATGTAGTGACGGGTTTGAAATTTTCAAGCTCACGCTGTTTCCCATGAAAAGGTGTAATAATCCTGTGCATTTGCAATATTTTAGACATGAGAGAGGGGGGGTCGTGCAAAAAAATAAAAAAAATAAAAATAAAACAAACATTAATTCATATAAAAACATTTTCATTGCCGTTTCCATTATTCTTCCTTCCATCTTTTATTTCATCCCTTAACAGTGTGAATCCTCGTTTTTTTTGCACAGCATCTTCCGTGGTTTGCAGGTGTGCGTCGTACTACTTCTACACAAGATGGTTCTGCAAAACTCCAAAAAGCCAGTTTCCAACCTGTCATCAGCCTTAGCATCCATACAAATCTCCAGCAATAACACTTCAGTTGGCGTGGGCCATCATTCTCACAATGGCCCGCACGGCCAGCCGCCATATCCTAACGACCAATGTTACGCACAGAATAACATTAATGATTTATCAAAATTTAATCATCTAAATGATCCCTCACACATTCCCCAGTACCAAGCTAATGAACCTCCTCACAACCAAAACTACCATCCAGTACACTCGATTGATATCCCATCAAGGCCGCGGGATCCCCACTTGATGCTGCCAGTAGATCGAATTGCTGAGTATCGCAAAAATCCACCGAGTCATGGCATTAGCCTATTCTCCCATCGTGTAAGTCACTTGGATCAAGCACAGTATCATTGTACTAACACTTGTATAGTCTGCCCCAAATGGCTTCAAGGTAGCTGTCGTGCTGGCTGAACTAGGAATAAAGTTTCGCACCTTCTTTCTTGACTTTAAAAAGAACGAGCAGCGGTCGCCTTACTACATTTCTATGAATCCCAATGCTCGGGTGCCGGCAATAATTGATCACGACAATGATGACCATGCTGTGTGGGAATCAGGATCCATCCTGATATATCTGTGCCAGAGAGGCGCTGGCGCTCGTTCATACTGTCCACTTTATTCTGATGACTTTGCGGAGCAGGCCTCCATTAACTCGTGGCTATTTTACCAAACTTCAGGTCATGCACCAATGATTGGCCAAGCTCTGCATTTTCGATACTTTCATCCCGAAATAATTCCGTCAGCTGTTGAGCGCTACACAAACGAAGTTCGGCGCATTTATGCTGTAGTGGAAATGCGACTGGCAGAAATCAGAGAGCAAATGATTTTAGAGTTAGACGAAGAGCGGTTTTCTCTGGGAAACTCGGAACTCTCTGAGAGTAAATATTTTGACGAGCCGGTATGGCTCGTTGGAAACCGCGTCACCATTGCGGACCTCTCGTTTGTCACCTGGAACCATGTTGTGGACCGCATTGGCATTAATTTAAAAAACGAGTACCCTGAGGTTTACAAGTGGACAAACCACATGTTGGCGCGTACAAAAGTCATGCGTGCTCTCTCAGGCCTAGAAGGTGTTAGTTGATGAGTATTTACGAAAATTTCTATACTGAAGTATTTAGTGAAAAATGAGAAATGAGAAGATGCATTATATCCTATCTGTTTATGTGAAAAGTTCCTGGCGTTGCAGTTGCAGTACAATATGAAACTGAAAGCATTCAAGTAAAGACGGGACAAACCATACAGGTTGCTTTGTAGATTTTGAGCCAAGAGATTTTCTGCTCACGGAAGATGAGCTATGCCTAAACGTTTCAAACCGAGTCATTGACCTAGATGTTCCTTTTTTTGTAAAGGACTCTCCTGTAACACACTTTGTCTTCTCTCATTACAATTCCCTCTGGCGATCTTCCTTGTGGCGCTTTTTGTGTCTTTTTACTGGTCAAAATCCTCGTGGGCGGAAAAGGATGAAACTATTGTACCATTTACACTTGTATGATTTTTTATTATACTATAAGCAATACTTATTCGATTTAAATAACAAATTCA
>JAKVQY010000340.1:0-15990 GCA_030463045.1 Geotrichum macrosporum
TATATATTTACTTCCAACGTCATTAATGACTTACTAATAACTAGCAATATCCTCCGCTATTTCTTCTTCAGTATTAAATTCATCATTTTCATTCATCGATTCAGAGTAAACTGGCTCTTCAAATTAATAATTCTTTCTCAAATTTAATATATAGCAAATATAATCTGAAAGTCACTGTAGCGACTCAATCTTCGAGAGAAGAGTTATTCTGCAGCATTTTTAGTGTTTACAGGTTTGTGCTGACATAAAAATGTATTCTGTCAGTCTACATAATCATTTTCATAGCCGGGTAATGCTGGATGATAAGGCAAAACTGATTATCAAAAAAATTCAGATACCCAAGGGCGCTACTAATTACAGTACGAGCAGAGCGATAAAGCCATAAAAAATCAGTCAATATAAGTCCGGTCATTTCCACAGTGAAGTATCTCATTTTCTGTTTGCAGACAGGAAGTTTGCATTTTACACACCTTACTAGGGGTTGATCTCAGGGTTTCTACATATGTCAAACGCAACAATGTCGCGCGATCTTGTATCTGCAGAATCCAAGAAACAAAATGGAGGTAGTAACACGAGTAGTGCCCTTTTGAAAAGGGAAAAGCTTTGGAGTGATAATCAACAAAGGTTCCCTCCTTTGAAATCAGGTACTACGCCCAAAATTCAAAGCTCAGCAGCTGGAAGCATGTTACTTTCCATTCCTAAAACTCCGAGAACTGAGACGAAAGATTCTGGTTCTTTAATTTTTCATCCGACTGTATTAGAAGAGACGGAATATATTGATAAACTTGAGGAAATTATTGAAAGAGATTTTTTCCCGGGCATACAGGAAATGCAGAAGAGAATCGACATAATTGACTATTTGCTGAAAAATGGAGAAGTCCCGTCATTTCAAAATGAAGACGAATCTATGGACAAGGGCATTTCATTGACGGAATTTCAACAGGCGTATACCTCAGAAGACAGTTCTTCATTTAATAGCTTGATGGAGAAACATGCACAGGAATCAAAAGCGAGACAAAAATTGCTACTAATGGGAGTGTCTAAAAGGAATATATCTCAAGCTGGTTTACTGGAAGGTGACCAAGCGAAGCAGCAACAAATATTAGGTCTTGTATCAAGAATGACACCCCAGATTGAGAGAGAAAACAGAGCTAGAGCGCTGAAATTGGGCTGGAAAGATGAGCGAGAAACACACATACAAGCATGGCGAGAGACTGATGCGACCAAGAACAGCCTTATCAGTTATCCTGACAAACATGGCTCGGGACTTACAGAAAAGCAACAAAAATCTCAAGCTGCCAGGCAGATTCAACATTCGCAAACAAGGCTTGATAATGAAACAACTGAAGAGCATGATAAGAAGAAATCGAACGATATGCCTTCCCGTTCAGATGTCATAAATTCATTGCTAGGAATTCCATCAGCTCATAAGGAATCTAGCAGTAGGCCTCCTGAAGTGAATGGATACTCGTTCGTTACCGAAAACACATATAAGTCTTCAACTAGTTCTCAGCCGGAATTTTCAATTCCAGAACCATCAAAGCGGGATTCTGTTCATAATAGACTGCTGGATCGAAAGCTTGCACTTCGAAAGCAGGAAAAAAGTAATCCAATGGGTAAAATAAACAATACCTCATGCACTCCAACTACTATCCTGACCCATGCTAGTGGCCGTATTTCAAAAGATCCTTCTAGAAGGTCTGTGAAAGACTCAGTAACGTTATCTCTAGCTGGCTCGCATATTCTTTCAACTTTAAAGCGAGGTAAATCCTCATCATTTTCCTCGCCTTCATTGGGAAAGTCTTTTTCCACTCCCATAGTCACTCCTAAACTAGGTATCACAAAGCCAAAATCCAAACCATGACATCCTAGACAAAATTGACCACTTATTTATTCAACAGTATGTATACTTATTATTAGCATTTATGAAATCTTCTAGATATTAAATTATCAACCGCTGATCTTCCTCGCTATCTTCATCTCGGTATTCTAGTGGTGCATCCTGATTTCTGTTTCGATGCCATCTCGGTAATAGCCCTGACGCTGGTGAATTATTAGACTTCAATTCATTAAACCCAGCCTGTAGTCGATCTCCTAAGGAACTAAAAAATCCTTTTATCTTTGAGTCAATCCCTTCTCCTTCTTCAAAATAGCTATCACTAGTAGGTGAGGGTTCAACGCGGTGGACTTGCCCTCCACCCAATTGGAGGTGCCTAAATCCTGAATGAGTTTCTCGGCCACCTGAAACTAGTGGGCTGCTTCCTCCACTTGGAGTAGCAGCTGAGATATTAGGATGTCTCAAAGAGTATCTGTAAGATGCATCGGTAAGAGAGCGTCTCACTAGTTCCCGTCCTTCGACAACAGAACCTCGTTCTTCGCCTTCATCTTCATCATCATCAAATGCAAATCCAAACCCCAAAAAATCTCGTATACGGTCATATACATGGAAGAGAGTAAAAATCATGGGTACTAGCACAAAGCGAGGGAGCCAATCATTAAAATACATGCCAAGAGGTGTTAGATTAATGAATTTTCCTAAAAACTCTTCAAACACGGATTCTCGTGAGGATATCAAAGTAATGTAATTGAAACTGAGAGGAACGGTTAGTCTGCATGCATACATGGCGTAGAATATTAATGAAGAGGGGTCGCTATGTTTGTGTACTAGGGCATAAATCTTGAACACTCTAGTGCGAGAAAGACTTGAAAATGCAGCAGCACACATATATCCTAGAAAGATTGTTGACATTAATTGCTGCCAAACGCCATAAGTGTGAGATACAACAAGGTTGACAATTGAAACAATTGTACCATGTGTAATCTCGGACCAAACAAGAACAATTGTAAGGGAGAGAAAGAAGATGGCGAGTATTCGCTTGAAGTGGGGGTATATCACATTGTAAAACAGATAAGCGGCTTTGGGAGGTAAAGCAGTTTTCCTGTACCGAAATACTAGGGAGCGCATCTCACTTGACCTGATGATGTCCTCAGCCTTTGACGCTTCGTACAAAAGCTTCTGCCAGTCGGCATCGTAGCGAACCAATCTATTGCGAATAACCTTAAACCTTGCATTCAGTGTTGACAAGTAATATTCATCAATCATAGCCCTGTCAACCCTAACACGAGACCTCCCCTGAACAGTTTCTGTATTACTGGCTGAGGTTAATGGAACGCCTGCTCCTTTTTCAACTTCTTCAATCATGGCTTCAATCCAAGTTTGATATTGCCCATTTTTAAACGCCCCCAAAGCAAAAATTTCTGCAGCAACATCAGCATACTCTGATTGGATCTCTGCCAAGGCATCGTTTGAGGATGTGGCATGAAGATATAACCCTTTCAAAAAGTTGTTTGGATTGGCCTCAATCCAATGCCTTCGTGGAAGGTTCACAATTCCATGTCCCATAAGCCAAATTGCAATCACAAGAGCGTATGAATGAGATAGAGCAACAAGAAGTGACTTGATGGACCCAAATGATAAACCCGAAGTGAGAATAACATAGACCAGTCCAATAGCACCCGCTCCCAGCATGATGAGCTGATATCGCAGATTTCTATGCCCAGCATCTTTAAGTTTTTGAAAGGTGCTATGATATCCGGAGTCGATATAACTTTGGAGAATGGGCAAAACAGCCCATGTCAAAAAAAATGCGAGCCAGTAAATAATACGCCACAGAACGAGACGAACTTCCTCTGAAATATAAAACAATGTAAATGTGCCGGACTTGGAAGATGACACTAAATCAATTGGTACCAATACCACAACAGAACACGGTATGAAAACCGCAAGGAATAATGGCAACATCACGTAATACGGTGTTTGGCGGAGCTTTGTATACGTGCTGAGGCCTAGCAACGTGACCACAGCTGTACAAACAAATGCGATAACAGGGAAGATCCACTGACGGGCATTAGTAGAAAAATTGTATTTGAGCCGGTAGACTTACCATTATAGAAATTTGCTCGCTTCTATGAATTGTCAACGGTAATGAAATGTAGTGAATGAGAGAGACAAAAAATAAAAGTTGAATTTCCTTGGGACAATTTGATCTTTTCCACCAGCCACTATCTCCGATAAGGCTCTTACAAAAAAGAAATATTGCACAATATGGCATCTAAATCTACCGGACTAGGTAACTGGCTAGACAAAATGTGAGAATTCCCGTTGGCACCAAGGTTCCTTTGCTAATGTGTGTCAGGATGTCTGAGGAACATGTCTCTGGGGTAACCTGTGTTGACTATTTAACAGGCCTGAGTTTGGGAGGTGAGAATTGAATAGCAGCTATTATTTGACTTTCTTTCATAACTGCGAGCTGTTGCTAACTTTACTTAGCTCGTGGGGTTGCTAGGAACGAAGATGGTCCGTTAATAAAATGGTTCCTGGACAATAAAGCCACTGAGACTGGGGTGGGATCTTACCAATATGGAGATCATAAGGTATATACTAAGCGACAAGACGGAATCATCATTGCTATCTACAACTCTGACGGCGAAAATTTCAGGACTTCGTCAGTCAATGAGGGGCCTCACGATTAACCCTGTTACAACTGAGAACAAGCATACATAGTTATTTGGTTCTTCTTCTACTATTTGACTTCCTTTTTATTTCAAGGTTTAAGAAAACTATGTTATTTAAGCTAATGGAAGTGACTTTCGAGAGCTTTGCAAACAACAAAAAGTGCTTTCTGTGAGCTCTGTTTGCTCGATCCCGTAATATTGATAATTCATTTCGTGGCTTCAAGACAAACACAAAGTTCCTTTCGCAGAGTGCTCTAAAAAAATGAAATACAATGTAGCTCATGTAAGCATTCGTATTGTGCAGTCATTAGAACATCTTATGGTACTCTTCCTTTGGACGCATTTATTTTATATTGGCAGGATTCTTCTTCCTGCCTTAACCGTAGTTTCGTTCTGACGAAAGTGGTTATGTATGTCACATGATTGGAGTCTCACAGTAAAGAGTTAAACTATTCTCACAGTCTCACAATTGATAGATGTAATCGCCAAAATTTCGAAATTGCCATCTGTTTCACTCTAGTTTTGAGCCCTCAGCACCACCATTTTCATACCTCAGACATCAGTTATTGCTTAAAACTAGGCTTAGACTGGCTATAACAGTTTATCAGTTGTTATGCTTCAATCGAGGAACTTGTCTGCGGTGTTGGCTCAGGTCATTCAGCTCCAGAATACGTCTGAGGGAGGTGAATGTCTTCGAACATCAATTGTTTCTTCTATCCTCATCACTGTTTCAGGGCAGCCAGTAGCATCATACCACATGAACAGAACTCCTCCGCCTCCGCATACTTCTCGTTCTTCCGCGCTAGAAGATGATGAACTTACACCGCAAACAACTGGAATTAATTACCATGACACATCCTCTTTAAGCAACACTGGTTGTAGTACTAGTAGCAGCTCTGCCGGACTTTATTTAGAGGGAGGACAGCCTTATCGAATTAGCAGAGCAATGAAAACAAAGGTTTATGCATTATTTGCGTCTTCAGCATGGCAGGAATATCAGCGGGCAGGCATGGGCCATGTAACTGCTGCTAGCGATGTGAAGCGAGTAACTGGAGACGTTGACCAAGTTCAAGTGGAGCTAGAGGGCGACCGAAATTACTCTAATCAGCATGATTGGATTTGTTTCAAAACTGAAGATGCTCACATGCTAATAACTCCAGTGAATTTACAATCCACCTCTTCTCAACTGTTGCTAATTCTTGTCGCTGACGAAGAATCCCCATTGGGCCTGATATTGAAAAAGTCGAAAGAAACCGTGAAAGTATTGGAAGAGGGTTTGGACAAGTACCGTGTTTACGAATAGGCTTTTTGAGTCTTTTACATTTGTGATAGCATTTTGTTTGAAGTCTTCGAACCATTCTATCTTTCCCATCTAGACTTTTCTTTCGCTATTTATTTCTTATTTAATTGTTTTTTTATAGCTAATATCTCATATATGTTTATCCATAAATATCCATTGTATTGCATTGTTAACTCTGCGTAAATCTACTGGTTTTCACACGCAGCAAGGAGCCAATTTCTGCCAGGTAAACTTGTCGTACTCACAAAACAGACATGAAAATGTTACTTTCTCCACAACAGGCTTTGGAAATCAAGAAAAAAAAAAATTCAAGAAAAAAACTATCCAGATGTTGAGCTTAATTTCACCGTTAACTGAATTAATCAAGTGGATTTTCCTAAATACCTCAGTTTATCCTTGAACCAACTTGTAAGGGCGCAATGGATACCGAAGAATATAGCAAAACAGATTTGCACACATCCAGCGACGAGCTTCTCCTGCCCCGACTTCCTAGGTCTCTTCCATTCGACGAGCTAGTATTCATTATTGAAAATCAAATTACAGCAGTGATCGAGCTCCCTTATACACTGGAGCAGGTTCATGGATCTCCATTTTATGTTTCTGTAATTCGACCAATAGTCGCGTCTTTGATTTTGCCATATGAGGAGGACTATGAAGAAGCAAATGCGGATTTAAATGAGTGGGATAACACTTCTGCAGCGGACTCCAGAGCCACTCAGTCAAACAGAGCACCATCTATAACATCTGCCACAGCCCCGGCCAAAAGTTATTCCTTCACTGATCAACACCGTGGAATCGTAGCGGCTCTTTTGGTTGCGCGGCTTGAATTCTTAGATAGCGCGGCCGATGGAGGTCGATTTGTCCACAGTCATAAAATAGGGAACGAAGACTTGATGTTTAAAGAACGTGGAGTTTTAGAGGCACGCGCTTATACTGCTGAACTTGTTGCTATCAAGTTTTTATCTTTCATGACACTGGAAACCGATAGAATTGAGTTTCTTACATATGAGTACAATATTGAAAACGACGGGAAGGTCGATCTAATCAACGAATCGACAGGAGTCTCTTCGAAACACAATTTCAATTCCCTACTTACCTACATGCTCGGGGTAAAATCAGTCACACATCCCCTCTTGTCCAGTTCCTCACACAATCACCCAATATCACCAGATAATAGACTTTCCGTTCCAAACAACAAGTCTGCTGGAAGCAATTTAAATTTTTCTCACTCCTTTGAAGACAGATTCCGAGTACACCAAACTTTCTCGTCTCCATCTGACGCTAAACTCAAAGGACGACATTCCTCAATTTCGGAAATTTCTCCTTTACTTGGAAGTTCATCCATTGGTAATAAGTTTCCAGACAATCCATTTATTGATCCTCTTTTGTCAGCAGCAACGAATCCCGAAATACGAAATCCCCTTGCAGAGTCCCCTAAAGACTGGGGTAATTCTCCTCATGATCGACTAATTGAGCACGGTCTTTTTATTGAACAGTATGCCGACCAGAGTGCGTTGGACTTAGCATTAGTGGGAGGTCAGCCTGCTGGAGTGTTTATTAGTAGCGATGCAGTGCAGAGCGTCATGAATGGAATCTGGTCAGGTCGCATCATGCACTGGAAAACTATTGATACGAAAGCCAGAAAACAAGTACATTTGTATAACCCACGAGATTTGGTTGACTATTACTCTAGGCTTAAGGTTCCCCGATATCGTCTATTTTTTATGATGATGAACTATTCTATTCTCATAATTTTATTTTATCTCCTTTTGTTTGGTAGGCACCAAGAGGGGAGCGTCATTTTTATCGAGTTTTTTCTCCATATTTGGTTCTTGGGTTTCGTTCTGGACGAGTTTAGCCAGGCTCGTGAAGCCGGTTCATTTGGACAATATCTTGCAGACTTTTGGGCCTTTTTTGACCTTTGCATTGTTGGACTATTTATAACCTTTGCAGGTCTGCGTGCTTTAGGAACGATTCTAGATAACGATGCATACACCAAACTAAGTTTTGACATTTTAGCACTAGAAGCAGTTCTTCTTGTTCCGAGGCTGTTTTCATTTTTGTCCATATTTCCATATTTTGGAACTCTTCTTCCGTGTTTACGAGATTTGACAGTTGAATTTTTCAAGTTTCTGGTCATTATTGTTATCATCTACTTTGGATTTTTGACTTCTTTCTCTTTTCTGGGTCGCCAAAACTTCACACTTCAGCAAATGTCCTGGCTTCTCATTCGAGTTTTTTTTGGCTCGTCATATGCTGGCTTTGATGCTGCGCCACTGATTTCTCCTATATTTGGCCCTGCACTAATGCTTATTTTTGTGACGCTGACAAACATATTGTTGATTACAGTGTTGATTTCTATTTTATCTCAAAAGTTTTCAACAATTATGCTTAATGCCCATCAAGAGTATGCTATTCACTTTTCAGCGACCGTTATTGATTCGGTTAATACATCCAGTCGTGTTACATACTTTTACCCTCCATTGAATATTCTTGGTGTCATTTTGAGACCATTACGTCTTATTTTAGATCACAGCCAGTATCGAGCACTTAGAATCCGTGTCCTAAAAGCCACCCATTGGCCGTTTGCGGTCATTGTGTGGGCGTTTGAATACGCAACCATGGGGGTCCATCGACGACGTGTCAAGCGATTTATGAAAATACGAAAAGACCGGCGACAATCTGTTGCGCGGCGGGCGGCTTTTCAGCATACCCAAGATTCGTTCTGTTCTGAAGACTGCTTTGAGAGTTGTGATAATCCAAATTACAGCTCTGATGTTGAGAGTCTCACATTTGTTAGTGGCAACGAGTCAGTGTCACATTCAGGTCGCCGAAGTGCATCTTCACCTTTTCCATACTATGAAAACAACGCATATGGAAAGAAAGACGTTACTTTACGCGATAAGCGGCGTTTATGGAAGCGGTCCGAGACTTTTTTCCCCAGTTTTAAAAGATTCCCCAAACATTTGAAACGAATTAATGCGTGAGTATTTGGCTATTTAAATTATTTTGTTTCTTCTCGTTTAACCACATCGCAAAGTTCATCTCGTCCCATCAAGCAATCCAATGCAGCAGCAGCAGCCGCAGCGACATCTAGCTCTCACAGCAACTGGGTGAACAGTAACATAGGCAGTGGACATTCCTAATCATTTGGTAAGAGAAATGCTTTTTCTGACTATTCTTCATTCTCAATTTTTGACTTTTTCAGTTTTTTTATTGTCCCTGTTTTTTATTGAACATTTAAATGCTCGTCATTATTTTTTGTCTTTACTGCCTCATAACTGGTATGACTTGCGCCAGTAAAAATAGAGTCTATTCTACATATATTCACTTTGGATAATTTAAGAGCAACACTTTGCTTTTGCCAGCTCCGTTGTGAAGCGGAACATCATCTCCCGAGACTTGGTAAAAAGGAATAAAATTATAAATATAGCTACTTCCACTTTGAACTACCGGCGATTATTGTTGAGAAACAAATGTACTGACTGATTAAGAATCTCTTCAGTGTAGAATGAAGAGTGCCGTACTTCTTCCTCGTTAAATCCTCGGTCGCTCATTATTATTCTCAAGTCACTTGCCTGGGAATCTAACCACTGCGAAATGGTTTCCGCGGGATTGGTGCTCATGCTTTCAAAGAATTTATGCTTTAAACGTGAAGTGTTCATTGCTTGTATCGTCAAAGCAATTTGATCATCAATGGCCTGAATTTCGGGTTGCTTATTGTTCCAGTTTTCGAGTAAATTGTTTATTTCTTGTCGCATAGGATCATCCATCTCTATCTCAATGTCGTATACATTTTCTCCAATGTTATTTTCTTTGTCAACTTGAACCAAGTACTCAATAACAATAGGTTTTGGAGGCAGTAAATGTGGCTCAAGCAGTTGAATGATTTGAGGAAATATGAACTTATCAACTCCAAACAATGTCTTAAGGGCTTGGTCACATCGTATGGTTCTTTTTTCTTCCAAGTCCTGAAGTTTATGGAATCTAATATACTGCCACAAAGCAAGTACCACGCCAGGCTTAGTCTCTTCCTGAACTGCAAGAACACTTTGTAGCTGAGGAGAAAGTTGAAGCTTATTAGGATATTCTTTAAGCTGCATAGTGATCTTGGCTTTCACTGCCCGATCTCCTTTACGGCGAATATCTAAAACGTCAAACTCAACTTTGTTCGCCTGACCAGATGGAGACTCATGCCATTCAGCAATATTACTTTCAGTTAAATCATCGGTATCAAACTCAACAGTTATTCCTGTAAAAAACGAGCTAAATTTTCGACGGGTAGGTGAATCTGCAGGTTCATCCGTTACAAGACGTCCTTCGATACGTAGATTCCAAGAAGGCGGGACTCCGCCCATATCGAAGTCAAAGTTATTGTCGTCCATATGAGAAACATTCTGCCACGTTTGATCGCTCACAGAATTGGAAATAAATACACGCAAAAGTTCTGTCCTTTTGATGCTACGCGCAATAGTGTCTTGCAAATCTAGTTTTTTTCTGTTTATAGTTGCATCTACTCGTCGTTCTGCTTCAACCAAGTCGCGGTATAATTTCGCCTCAGGTAGTATTTCGTCAAATTGCTTAGACAAATTTCGATCTGTAGGCTTTCTAGCGTTTAGATGGTCGGCAGTATTCACGCCCCCATGCACATCTTGATGCCCAGACATGTTTAGTTGATAGTTTTGATTTCCTAGCTTTACGTGTCTTAAAATTCTGAGCGCGACTTGGAGGTATTTAAAAAAAAGCCAAATTATCACGTGATGTTGTGCACAACTAGAGCAACGTTTTTGATGTTTAACACTCCTCAATTTGGTGCCTTGCAAATGACAAGTCTAAGAATTCATACTACGACATTGATTGTCAACGAGGTATCCTTTCTTGAATAAATAATTATAAAACGCGTAAAAAAGATGCTGGTAATTAGGCTCCTGATCTGAAGATCTGCTGTCGCTGATGACGAAACTGAATTGTTTCTCGTCGTTCCAGGACCAATAGTGTGCGGTCCAAGGCATGTTGGGAATATCTATGAGTGCCAACAAACTCATTGACTAATCGCTGGTATGAAGTATGCCACCCTAATGGCAATCTTCTTTTGATCTCACCTTCTATCTTATTCACTTCATCAATAAGCTCTTTGCGGATCGTAGCGCCTTGTCCAACAGCATCCATAGTAGAAGCAAAAAACAAACGAATTGCCTCATCAACATGCTCAGTTGTAACAATAGTTGATAAATGAATCTTTGCAATCGACTCTGATATACGGATGATGGCTTCCAATTGACGAATGGTAATTGGAATTGTAGAGCGCTCGTTTGCATCTTGCTCCGCTTGCTGTACGTCTCGACGAATGCTCACAAACTGACTAGCCAGTTTTTCTGATGCTTCCGGCGACAGTCTGGGAGCACATCTAGTTTTGCAGTAGGAAATATATCGCTTCATTTTCTCAATTGGAATCTCTCCAACATCCTCATTCGTAGTTTTGTTCACATGAATATTCATGACATGTTTGGCAATACTTAAATCCCTTGAATCATTGTGGTCATCCTTAATAATGAATATCATGTCAAAACGAGACAAAATGGTTGTCTGAAAGTCAATGTTCTCGCCTGGGCTTTTCATATCGTCGTATCGGCCAAAAATGGGGTTTGCTGCAGCGAGTACACTAGTTCGTGAGTTAAGAATTGTTGTAATGCCAGCCTTTGCTATGGAAATAGTTTGCTGTTCCATGGCTTCGTGAATTGCAACTCTATCTTCATCTCTCATCTTGTCAAACTCATCAATACAAACTACACCCCCATCAGCAAGAACCATAGCACCGCCTTCTAAGTAAAACTCCCTCGTAGATGTATCACGTTGGACAGAAGCAGTTAAACCTGCCGCGGAAGAACCCTTACCAGATGTATAGATCGCAATGGGTGAAACCTTTTCCACAAATTTCAGAAGTTGAGATTTTGCTGTACCCGGATCTCCCAGCATTAAGACGTTGATGTCACCTCGAAGGCGCATACCGTCAGGCAATATTTTTTTGGATCCACTCATGAGTAAGCAAGCAATGGCCTTCTTAATGTCTGAGTTACCATAAATGGATGGGGCAATACTGTTGGCAAAGGATTCATAAAGATTTGGAGTTTTCGAAAGAGCAATAAATTCCTCTTCCTCTTCCTCTGAAAAAACCATGCCTCGTTGAGCATCCATATCTGAGTCTTGTTGAATACCCACAACTCTAATATAAGGGTTACGAACAGCAACGGAGCTGGCTCCTTTGACTTTGGTGTTTTGATAAATGGAGTAAATACCCATGATGGTGCACCGTGTACCCGGAATTACTCTGTTTGTAAGGTTCCGATCAGCGGCAAGTAGAACATGCCGAGGCATTTCACCTACAGGCACCATATCAGGGGCCTCCTGCAACTTGAGAGTCTGTTGATCAATAAATGTGGAGTTTTCGTGATACACAACATAAGGGTTGGGACCGCACTTGTGTCCTTCACCCATGCGGGCATCTTCAGTACTGAGACAAGATTTTGGCATTTGGATTCCTGTAAACCCGCTGCCTACTTCAACTCTGTGAAGATGCCGACAGGACTTGCAAACCAACTGCAAAACTGTTGCTTTGGAAGTCAAAGTTGAGGCGCCAATAACTATACCAGGGACACGAACCAATTTGGAAATGTACTGCGCATTGAGGTCTCGAATCAGTACTGGGTTAGCATCTGATTTAATTATCAGCTGGCAAATTGGGATAGAGGCAATCACCTCTTGCGCTGTGAGTTGAGAGTCGCGTTGTTTTTCTTTTTCGATTTCTGACGGATAAACTATTCGTTGAGCAGCTTCACGAATGGCTCGCTCAAAAAGTGGAATGAGCTCAGTAGGCTCGTTTGCCAATCGATTTCCAAGCGCTGGACTACGAGCAATCAGATGAGCCATGTCAACTGTGAGTGAGTAATTCCTCACGAGAATGTTTTCTCGCAACTGGTCTCGATATAAATATCTATTGTCATCGTAAAACTCAAGAATAAATGACCGAAACTCTGCCTGAAGTTCAGAAAGAGTTGTATCTACCGTGGTCTCACCAGGTAGTACACTCGTCGAATATACTCGTGCTTTGTCAAAAGACATTATTGATTGCAATAGGGATGGTGAAGATGATGATAACTTGTGCGGAGGAATGGGAGAGCTGAAGATTCCAGCAGAAAATGTAAACAAACACGTTAATCATATTTCCTTTTTGGGAGAGATGGCGTCTACTATTTTTCCTTATTGGGAGTTTCAAACTACCCATGATTGGCTACTTCGCGTTTCAATTTTGCGAGGAAGATATTATAGCGAGGAGTACCATACGAAGAAGAGAAGAGATAAAATGGAGTTTGAGACCTGCTTTGTTCGGTCAGAAGTGCGATAGACATCAAAAGCTGATTCGTGACTTCTTTCAACTTTTTCGGGTACCTATCGTTGATTTGCCTTTAACATGCTGCTTTTTGACGTTTTGGTACTTTTCACGCTTACGCCGCCCGAATAGCAGCCATAAATCTTTATCTTCGAGTACCACACCATTCAATTATTTTTCCAACTCCACTCATTTTCCTTTTCGCCTTGCAACAAAATCCTTATACCACATAAGTGCTTTCATGGTTCATCACAGTCGTGTCTCAAAGGGCTTGAGACTTGTTCAAGTTAGTTGCGCCATTCTATGGTGTCTACTAGTGGCGGGTCCTTGCTTCGGCTTCGCTGCTCTTAAACCGGTTTTAGTTGCAGAGGGTGTATACAGAGAATATTGTACACCACAAGAGATTCAAGATGGTATCAGAATTTGTGGTCAGCAAGAGCTAAAACTCAATCTGATATTTACTATTGCGGCTGTTCTCACAAACGTTACTGCTCTTGTTGTGGGCCCTACACTAGATGCTCTTGGACCTAGAATATGTGGTATAATAGGTGCGTTGTTAATCGCAGTGGCTTGCTTTATTCTTCGTTCAGCCTGGGTCATCACGATGTTTGACGGGTATATTGCTGGTTATACGCTGCTCGCTGTTGGAGGACCTTTTACGTTTATTTCATCATTCCAGCTTTCAAACACGTTCCCTCAGTTTTCCGGATTAATTCTGGCACTTTTGACCGGTGCCTTTGATGCATCTTCCGCTGTGTTTCTGGGCTATCGCATTATCTATGAAAAATCCGAAGGAACATTTCATCTTTCGGATTTCTTCACATACTTTTTAGCTCTGCCAATTTTCATCGTCTTTATTCAAATTTTTGTCATGCCCCATGAGTCTTATTCCACAATGAAAGATCTCGCATTGGAAGCTATGGAAGTTGAAGAGACGATTGTGCCTGTCACTAGTGAAGTTTCTAGCAGCGTTAACGAAACTACTGGGTTACTTTCTAACGGACTACAAGGAACAAATTCTGAAGTTGCTTCCCGTAAAGATCTAGGTGCTGAATCTTGTCATCATGTCGAACCTCACTTAACCGATAACATGGAGAGTGTCTCAGGCGTTTGGGGAGTTCTCCACGGAGTCCCTGCCTCTGCGCAGCTAAAAACTCCTTGGTTCTACCTCATGACTTTATTTACTATGATTCAGATGTTGAGGATAAATTATTTTGTTGCCACTGTTCTTTCACAGTACACATACCTGCTTGGATCATATGAAAGAGCTGTCACTCTCAATGATTTTTTTGACGTTGCTCTACCCCTAGGTGGAATAGTGGCAATACCTTTCATTGGGCTCGTTCTTGATAAGTTGTCTACATTGGCAGTTCTTTCTATTCTTCTTACTACGAGTTCTTTAATCGGTTTCTTCGGTCTTATACCTAATTCATTTCTCGCTGCATACTTGAACATTTGTCTACTCGTTGTCTACAGACCGTTTTATTACACGGCAGTCTCAGATTATTCTGCCAAAGTATTTGGATTTGAAACATTTGGCCGCGTCTACGGGGTTATTATTTGTATTTCAGGAGTTTTCAACCTAACACAAGCTACTTTAGACAAGGCTACGCACCAAATGTTTAACGGAAATCCTGGTCCTGTCAATATACTCTTACTGTCGTCTACGATTATTATTGGTGCCATCTTCATAATGTTTGTCCGCACTCGTATAAAGCATATAAAACGCATACAACTTGAAGCTGAGGCACAACGAGCTCCAACAATTTCGATGCCATAAGAGTGGTAGCGTGCGCAATTGAATTAAAATAAAAAAAACAAAAAGAGAAGGAAAAAAAACTCTGAGAGCTAAGTGAGATAGTTGTATTTATTCAAATCAACTTGAAGTACAGCTTCAAAGAAGAAGGACCATTATATAATACGGGGCCATTCTAGCTATATCAATACTTTGTCGTAATTTATATCAAAAAAGGACACAATATTCATTTTTTCAAAAAAAGAGTTCGTGACTTGAGTGTTTTATTTGGTAGTTTGTTTTAAGAGAAAAAAATTCCAATAACTTGCTCAAATCGATAGATTACAGAAAATAATTTTTTTTTACTAGAAAATGCCAGGTTTGAGACTGAAATAATTACAAGCAAGAGAAAAAAGTATCCTTCACATAAATAAGCAATAACTGGCGTAAAGAAACAAATATGCACGATCAATTGATAAAATTTGCCTCTTGTATTATTATGTTTAGCTTATATATTTGCTTCCAACGTCACTAATGACTTACTAATAACTAACAATATCATCCGCTATTTCTTCTTCAGTATTCAATTCATCACTTTCATTCATCGATTCAGAGTAAACAGGCTCTTCAATATTCAAGTAGTGATTAATGGCTCTGTGTCTAGCTAGGCAAACTGAAAATTCTCTAACAACCATGTCTGTTTGATATTTCATTTTAGTTCGCAGAGCATTAAATGACTTTTCAGAGTCGATATGAAATAGACTACCAGGTGAAAGTACAATGGGGTGAAGTCGGGTTCCAAGAAAAGCATACTTGGCCTTCTTTTCAATGTACTTGTCATTCAAACGTTTCAATGGATCGGGAGTGCAACTGGGGGCACTAGTGCTACGTACAGTCACATCGTAGTATTCAACTAGGCCGGATTCATCAGTTGACAAGTCAGCTCTCATTAGATTGCCAGGTTCAGTCTCTTCTCCAACAATTGGCTCTGAAGAAACTGTTATATTGGCACTCCGGAGCTTCCTGATGAGCATATCACGAATCGTATTGTGA
>JAKVQY010000341.1:0-15986 GCA_030463045.1 Geotrichum macrosporum
AAGCCAATTCATCTTAACCATGAAGATTTGTGCTGCATCAAGGCCAAAGGAGGGAAAGGCCATAGGCGCCACAATAACATTTAAAACGTGTTTGCTAATGCAATCAGAAGCTCGCGTGTTGTGGTATCCGTTGAGCCTCGTGTGGGCAGCGAGGCGGATGAAGCCAATCAGATACGTACTGATTTCTCAACTGATTTGGGACAGAGAATCGATCACTTTGATGCTTCTATCAAAGCTCTTTGCGTCCCCCAATTGCTAACCGGAGGTGCAAAAACGGCTGACCGATAAGTACAACGCAAATAAAGCAAACTACTCATTCTCTCGAAAAAGGCCCCATCCCTTGGTGCTTTCTCCTGGTGGGTTGTTTCAGAAGCAGCTTGAGAAAGACATCAGGAATCTTCTCAAATTAATGGGAGATTAGAAGGGTTATTTTTGTCAGAAAACTATCCATCTGCCTAGCCAGGTTCAGGGCTCATGGAAATTATCAAAAAGGCAGAGAAGAACCCTTTAGAGAAATGAGTGATGAATGAGAAAAATATATGAAGCCATGAGCGTGTGATAAATAGTTCAAGTTTTGATAGTGAGGTAGAGAATAACTCATCTTTTAAAGATTGAGTCGCTACTGTAACTTACAGACCATATTTGATAAATTGAATTTGAGGAAGTAAATATTTAAGCTAAACATAATAATACAAGAGGCAAATTATTTTTTCAACTGCTACTCATATTTGGCTATTTTTCTCATATTCATAATTCTTTTTATTATATCTTCAACCATTCATTCGCATCGAAATACCTTATAAAATTTAAAATATAACAGTTATAATAATGAGACATTTAGCAACTTGATGTGTTAGTTATTTTTTTTTTAATTATTATCATTGCTTGCTGTATGTATTAAAAAAGATTCCTTAACGGAGGCAGCGGCAGATTTGGGAAGCAATTGCGTCAATGCTCTGTCTATTATTGACATATTTAAACTTGGGAACCTAAAAGTGAGAGCTATGATGTACCATTGTTTTTTGTTCCTTCATTATTTCGGTGAGTTCAAACTATCCAACTTAAATCTAAAAGTATCGAAACATGCTGAAACGTATAGACAGAAATAAAAAAGTTGGGCAAGCCAATTTATCAGAAGCACAAATAATAATTCTTCTTCGAGACCCAAGTAGTTGAGTTTCATACGCATTGAAATAACGCGTAAAATATGTATACTGACGCTATCAGAAACTTGCGGGTTGTGATTTTAATAGTTTTGCATGGGCAATGAGGCTAAAAAAGTCAGTCAGATTTGTTCTGATTTTTTTGGCAGCTTCAAACGAAGAATTGATTACTATAATGTTTTTGTTCAACTTTTTTGTGTACGCAGTTGGCAAGCGGAGGTACGAAAATGGCTTTCCGGCAGTTGCGGTGGATTTGATTAGACATAATTAATTTTTTGAAACAAGTGCCACTTATTTGTCCCCATTTAAAAGATCAAAGTACATACTTGTAATGTAAAAAAATTACATATAATATAGTTATAGTCCATAGACGACACTGAAGCGCAATTAAATTTTTTGAAAAGAATTAGCCATTGTTCAAAAACAAAGATAAGAGCACGATGTCTGAAACCCATGTTTTATTATTTGACAATTATTATCAAGTAAATATAAACAAATATAAATTATTATTAGACGTGAGCCAAAAAAAAATATGCATAAAATTGTGTATAAATGAAAACCGCTTCATTGTTAGGATCAAAACAACAAAACGGCGATCATGATACTGGTAATTACTGATACATGGTAGTTATGACTAGATGCGCCATTTGACTCATGTACACTTGTTTGCTGAGGGGTAGAAAGACTTGGTGATGTACTGCTGGCCTGTACAGAGAGCGAAGTCTGTGTGCTAGCTTTAAAACTGATAAAAGAAGATGAGGCCTCAGTTGAAGTGGCATACAATGATGTAACCTTGTCTATACTACTTGTCTCAATGTTATTAATAACGGCAGTCACAATATTTTTATTCGGAACTGTTGAACTTGATGGCGGGGTATTAGTGGGCGCAGCGACAACTGATTCTTGAATGTGACTGTTAGGCATATATGTAGCCTTGGAGGGAACTCCAACTGCAGTGCCCGTTGTGTCAATACCAGTGATATCAGAAGAATTTGTGGTTGCAATAATATCATCGCTGTTGAACTTTGCGGATCCAGACATTGCAGTATTAGTAGGCTGAGTGTTACTCACTATGGCGCTAATTGTTTTCGAGTTCATGGTGTATTGCTGTGTACTAAGTGCAAACTGGCATTCGGGGCAGGCTGTCACTGTCTCAATGATAGTACTTACCCTGGTAGACCCATTAATAACTTCTGATATAGTCTCAGTAAAAACAGCTGTGATTGTCGACGTGGAAATTGTATTTGGACAAGTGGTCACAACAGTTTTTGTTATCACTGTATTGGATAACGTTTTAGTTAACGTTAACGTAACAGTTGCAATGTCTGTAACTTCAGGGGTTGAGCTAGTTGTACTTTGAATATCACTGTGTGAAACTGTTGACATAGGGGAAGAGATCGAGACCGTTGATTTGGTCAATGTACTTTCAACTACACTAGATAAGGTACCTGTTGAACTGACATCTGGATTACTTGTAGAGGAAGTAATGGAGAAAGTGGGAGAAAATGTCGGGATAACAAGTGACGACAAAGTAGAAGATGCACTGAGTGAACTTGAAGAATGTGAATCCTCTGAGTCAATGGAAGAAACCAGTCCAGAACTTGAGGCAGACTTCTGAGACAAAAAATTACTAGCAGTAATTGTTATGGTTTCAGCAGAAGTACTTGTGGGTTTTGCTGAAACTGTGGATGTACTGGTGCTGGTGCTGGTGCTGGTAGAACTTGTAGCGGTAATCACTTCTTGGCTTGTAAATGTGGGATTGAATGTTGAAAGTATTGAGGAAAAAGAAGAGACAGTAGATGAGGGAAAAACAGAGGAAGTGGAAATGGAAGATGAAAAAGAAGAGGAAGAAGAAGTAGAGTGGGCGGAAGATGATAAAGTAGAGGATGCGTAAGAAGAAGACGCAGAAGAAGAGGAA
Source organism: Geotrichum macrosporum (assembly GCA_030463045.1). Taxonomy (NCBI): domain Eukaryota; kingdom Fungi; phylum Ascomycota; class Dipodascomycetes; order Dipodascales; family Dipodascaceae; genus Geotrichum; species Geotrichum macrosporum. The sequence goes on from JAKVQY010000341.1 coordinate 3,082, forward strand.
ACAAAGAAAGAAGAGAAAGGAAAGGACGAGGATGAGGAAAATAAAGAAATAGAAGAGGAGGAAGAGAAAAATGAAGATGACGGAAATGACGAAGAGGTAAAGAATGACGAGGAAGGAGACGAAGCAGTAAAAAAACTCTGAGCAGTGGAAAAAACCTGAAACGTAGAGCTCACTTGTAAAGTAGAAAGAACTTCCATAAAGGAGGAAGTAACTAACATAGTTGAATTTTGAAATGACGAAAATGCATGGGAGCTAGAAATAATCAGGGATTTGGAGGAAGTCTGTGACGTGGAAAATGACAAAGAGGTTAAAGAACTTTGAGAAGCAATAGAAATTCCAGAACTTGATGGAACTAAAGAGCTTGAGAAAAACTTGGAGGTAGAACTTTGAATGCTAGAGGTGGTCAAAGAGCTTGAGGAAGTCTTAGAAGTAGAAGAAGATTTGGGCGCTCGAACTTTGTGTACTAGAGGAGGATAAAGTCTTAGAGCTGGAACTTTGTGTACTAAAGGTGGATGAAGTCTTAGAGCTAGGCCCTTGGATGGTATAGATGATGAAAGAGCTTGAGGAAGTCTTAGAAGTAGAAGAAGTTTGGGCGCTCAAACTTTGTGTACTAGAGGTGGATGAAGTCTTAGAGCTAGATATTCCTGTGCTGGAGGTGGTCAAAGAGGTTGATGTGGACTCTGATGTGGAAAGGATTTGAGAGCTAGAACTTTGAATAGTAGAGATGGAAGAAGTCTCGACGCTAGAACTTAGCGCAGTGGAGGTAACCGAAGAGCTTGCAGGGGTTTGGGAAGTAGAAATAAACAAAGCGCTGGAGGAAGTTTCTAAAGTAGAAGAAGCCAAAGAGCTAAAGACAGTCGAAGAACTAGCAAAGCTAGAAGAGCTTGAAAGACTTGAGAAGCTGGAAGTCTGGGAAGTGGAAGACTCTTGGGTAGAAGATGCAGCAACCAACGACGACTGGGTGCTGGATGAAGCTGGCAAAATTGAAGAGCTTATAAAAGTACTAGTGGGAGCCGGGAGTGGGCGGCTCATATTCCAGCAGTTGAGTGGATGAGTATCCTGACTTTGGGAACCAAGACATGTCAAATCTTGATTGATTTGTGGCAAGTTATCCAAGTTTTCGAAGTCACACAATAAAATGTTGTTGATTCCAACTGGAGTAAGCACAATCCACGTAACACAATAAAATGTTGTTGATTCCAACTGGAGTAAGCACAATCCACGTAACACCTGTAGAGCATGTTATAGCAAATGCCTCTTCATTTACTGCCACTGCCTCACAAGTAGGTGGAGGGATTAGGGGTGATCCATCAGTAGCAACCAAAGTCTCTCCGTGGATACATGTTGGAAATACATCATAATAAGTCGCACTAACTACACTGCTAACAGTTAACAGTGTAGCAAAGTAGCTTAGAACATTCACCATTTTATTGGTAATAAAAGTTTTTGGCGTTATCAAATTTATAGAAAAGTTAAATAATTCTGTTCTCGCGTAGATTAAACAAGACAAGACATGAATGTCTTTATATACTTTTTAGCATCTTAAATTTATCCACTTTATAGAGTAGGATAGTTTGTGCTTTGAATATAAAAGGGCTAATGCTATATATTAGCTGTTATTTTAAAGTTGGCAAACTATTATTGTATTTGGTATAATTTGAATTCAAGTTAAAAATTAAGTCGCTACTGTGACTTAGAGACTATATTTGCTATATTTAAATTTGAGAAAGTATTACTATTTTTTCATCTTATGTTATAACTTTGTTAAAATTTAATTTAGGGAATTATTATTATCAATTACTATATTTGCTATATATTAAATTTCAAAAAGTATTATTATAAAATGAGCCATCAATCACTATTTGAATATTGAAGAGCCAGTTTACTCTGAATCGATGAATGAAAGTGATGAATTTAATACTGAAGAAGAAATAGCGGAGGATATTGCTAGTTATTAGTAAGTCATTAATGACGTTGGAAGTAAATATATAAGCTAAACATAATAATACAAGAGGCAAATTATTACTATGATTTTTCTGTCTGATCTCTTTGTGTATACAATTGCTAATCGGTCGTACAAAACCGGATTACCGCCAAGCATAGCGTAATAGGATATAAAAAGGGCATGTTTGCTAGAAGACTTTTAGATTATCTTGCCAAGTTCAGGGCTGATTGACGTTATGAGAAAGTCAGAGCAAAAGCCTTTAGAAAAATCAGTAATAAATGAGAAATTAGGTGAAAAGCCTTCTGGCAAACATTTCCCTTCAACCTTCTATCAATATAAATGGGTTCTTAAAGACTTTTTTCAATTGCTCTTGAAGCAACTCACCAAGTCTTTTCTGGGAAACAAATACTTTGATTTTTAGTGTTATACTTGTTCACAAGCCGTTCTTGTAGTTTGCTTGACAATTGTATGCACAAAGGGCTCTCACAGAAACTTGATGATTAGTCCTTTGTGATAAGTCGAAAAAAAATCTCTAAGCATCTGATTGACTACTTGGCCTTGCTGCCCATGTTAGGCAAATGAGGGTCCAAGTGTTTAAAACTTTGAGAGTTATATTTAACAAAAGAAAATAAAACAATGCTATTTTTTTCTAATGTCAAGAGCTGTTTATAGTTTCATTTCTTGAACAAAGCAAGGTACACAAACCTATAGTAACTTAAATTGAAAAGGTAAAATTACTGAAAACAAAATAAGGAAATTTCTTTCGCAATAGGCCTTTACTTTAAATACCTCTTTGCATTTTTTATTTTTTTTAAAAAAAATAGATGAAGTTATCTAAAACAAAGGTAGTGTTCATTACAACGAACAATAGAACTGATATGCTCGGCAGAAAAGTATCCATAGTTCAAAAACATTACATTTGACTAGAGAAATGGAAAAACGAAATGATTGCATTGTTTTCGTGGCATGGAAAGTATTTTTCGACCTCCACACTTTTCAATCACAACCACTCGCAATGCGGCGTCAAATATTAGGATATACCACTTGTTGGTATTTTATTTCTGATTTGGGCATTATTTTACCCATGAAAAACAAAACAAAGAGCAAGACAAAGGTTTTTTTTTTTAATAAAAATGTATTGTAACAAATTTAACCCTCAAATATATAGAGCTTGATATTGTAATTTAATATAACTGACAAATGAAGACTGGTGCCAGTCTTGGGTCTAAACCCTTTAACATGACATCGTAAGGCGCAGCGATGAAGGAATGTAAATTGTATAGCGTCAAAGTGTCGCAAACCTTAGGCTCATTTTAAACACCATAGAGAGGTAATAGGATTCTTGCAAAATCTGTTTTTGTAATCCAAGAAAACTGGATTTGAAAAGTGTGAAAATAATTAAAACTGAAATTTTCAGACATACGTAAGGATCCAAATTAAAGTAATGGATTTTTTTTAAAAAATAAAAATAATAAAAATAATAAAAACTTACCTCCAAGAAATGATAACTTTGCTTACAACAGATTGCAACCGTTTTGAGACTAGTAAATGCAAAATATATTAAACTCAACGTGCACTGGCCAAGTCAAAATAATGTTTGGGGCTTCCCAGTGTAGCGAGAGCCTCTACGGCAACTTTATCGCCGAAAATTGAGAATTTTAGGCCAAGTTGTTGGCGTATATTTTCCTTATACGGGACTGCTTAAATAAATTAGGCTAAATGGTCAACTTGTTACGAGCTTGCGTATGGATTGCGTGTTCTTTCTGAATTGGACAGAAAAGCCTGTTTGAAGGCAAGGTTTGACAGCGTAGAGGTAATTGAACTAAAATAAAAAGTATACTCTAATATGCGGAACTAAGTCGGCAACTCAAGATTTTAAAACAAGTCATCTTCTACTTTAATGACAGCAAACTTGATATATAGCGGATATGATCTGTAAGTTACAGTAAAGAAAAAAGGTTTAGAAACTCTGCAAGTTATATAATAAATGTAATTTCTAAAAGATTAATTGTGCCTCGCTTAAGTCACAAATAACGTCCAAAGTTGCCTAGCACATTAATTCGCCTAATAATACGGACATTTTGGACCCAAATTTGGCCCTTGCATAAAATGAAGAGCCATGCATAAAATGAAGATTACAAAAACTATTAAGAGTACCGTCCAAATACAATTTCTCATAGGCAATTACAGCTGTTTTACTGAGACTATGCTAAAAGCTGTTGGAAGGTCTGCCAAGGTTAGTATTGCCATTGAAACAGCGACAGCCTGCCCCAGATGCCAGTTTGCACTTCGTACACAGCAATACCCTGTGAACTCAAAAACAATCAGTGCGACAGTGAGTAACACTTAGCCTACTAATACTGTTGAATCCGGATTCGCCAAGTTCAACAGCGATGATATTATTGCAACCACAAATTCTTCTGATATCACTGGTATTGACACAACGGGCACTGCAGTTGGAGTTCCCTCCAAGGTTCTAATTATACTTATTAATTACATGCGTCTTAGCGCCGTTTATAATTATCTATAATAGACTTTTTTCATTGTAACTATGACTTCGATTAAAATGGGGACAAATAGCGCTTATCTTAAAGCATGATTGACATGTTCAATGAAATCTATCGCAATCGACTAGACAATGCCAATCTCCATCTTGTTGGAAAATGCAACTAGCAATACGAGAGAGCAAAATCAAACGGTTGGAAGGATTGTTTATTCTGTTTAACTGTATTTATAGTAGTGTCCCATTGGGCATATTGAAGTATGTACTTGCAGAGGATACGTAAACAAGCTGAATCATAATCGAGTTGAAATATTACATTGATTAATGCATGATAGTGCTTCTGAGCGCAGTTTTTTTAACCATTTTTTTTAAAAATTTTTTGTTGGCAACCTATATTTTTATGGCCCAGGTTCTAAGGCCACTTTCAATTGCTCCCATAAATGTATGTTTAATATTGAAGTCGTAGTTTTCAATTCTTTCTAGCCTAAACAAATTAGAAATGATTGTTAAAAAGATTTTGGTAACTAGCTAAAAACTTGCCTTATAAAATGGCGCATGTAAGTTGTAATGTCCTCCAGTATACAAAAAAATGTAGAAAAATTATTTATATCGCACTCCTTGGAGCAGGGATACTTCTTTAATGCTTGCAATTTCTTGTGCTCAAGCAGCAATAAAACTAAATTAATATCAGACAGAAAAGTGGCTTTACGGCATTCAATACCAGCAAACACAACAACACAACGTAGTTGATTATCAAGTTCAAACTGTTCGAAAATTTTAGCCCGTATTAATTTAGAAGGAAAAATAATTATACTGCGGTTTGACATTGATATTTGTGAATGTGAAGAAGTTTTCATCAGAGGCTATATTTATAACAAATCTTAAACCTAGGTTAGTTGCTCTGTGTTGCTTGAGTTGCTGGATTTGTATACAAAGTTTGTATCGGAATAAGATAAAACTGGAGTAAAAAGACAATAATACTTTTTCAAATTTAATACATAACAAATATTGTCTGTGAGTCTCTACTGCGACTCAATCTATAGGGACAATAAGTTTAATATTCAATTACAGCAATTACATGGCCTAGGCTTCCTCATACTCACGCGTAATTAATATTTATATGATCATGGGGTTGACAAAATTAAAAAAAATTATATTTGGGGCCAAACTAATGTTAATTTAAAAAAAAACTCGTTTCAATACAGTTTCCACTGACATGAGCTTTTATATTCTCGGCTCTATATATTCTGAAATGAAGAGTTGAAGACTCAAAGTAAACCTAGAATTTTTCAACTGCCTAAAACTGCACCCTTAACCTAAATGACTCAAAGTCAGTTTTTCTTTCAATGACTCCGAGTCATCTAAGATTTTTTTTTTTTTATCAACAGAAAAGAAAAATGACTGGAATAACATCTTTTTTGTCCAAAAACATTGCAGCATACCAAGTGCATGGCGCAAATACTGAAGTGGGCAAAACCATTTTCTCAACTTTGTTGGCTCGTGCTGCTTCGTGTTCCACTCTCTATTTGAAGCCAGTGTCTACGGGACCGGATTCTGAAGCTGACGTTCATCATTTGCTCAAATATGCGCCTGATTCAAAACCCCAAAGTTTGATTCAGTATTCAACACCCGTAAGCCCTCACTTAGCAGTTTTGGCAGACAAGTTACGTGCTCCGGAAGATTCAGATATTGTACAAGCTGTTTACAACCAGCTCAAAATTTTTGAATCGAATGGAAAAAGGGGTCTTGCAATTGTGGAGTCGGCGGGAGGAGTTCTGTCTCCAGGGCCATCTGGGTCTACTCAGGCTGACTTGTATCGTCCATTGAGACTCCCGGCTATTCTCGTGGGAGATTCAAAGCTTGGTGGTATCTCGTCAACAATTTCAGCTCACGAATCTCTCAAAATTCGGGGCTTCGATACTGTTATGCTCATGGTATTTGAAAACCCAACTTACCAAAATCATGAGTATTTCAGAACATATTTTAATCAAAAGGTTCAGTTGGTGGCTGTGCCAGCTCCCCCACAAAGGTGTGCAAATGACCAAAATTGTATGATGGAGTATTATCAAGATGTTGCGCAGTCACCTACAATGAAACATGCCGCTGAGTTTTTACAAGAGGCTCATAACCAGAGAGTTAGCAAATTGGCTTCATTGAAGGATCGCGCTAATGACATTATCTGGTATCCATTTTCGCAACATTCCACCATTAGCCCTAAGAATATCACAGCCATTGATTCCGCCTTTGGTGACTTTTTCCAAGTCACGCATGGAGATTCCTTGGAACCGCAGTTTGACGCCTCTGCATCGTGGTGGACTCAGGGTCTAGGTCATGGGAATCCGGATTTGGCTATGGAGGCTGCTTATGCTGCAAGTAGGTATGGTCACGTTATTTTCGCAGGAACAGCGCATGAACCAGCTTTAGAGCTTGCAAAGAAGTTACTTGCGGTGACCGAGAATCCAAGGCTAAGCAGGGTATTTTATTCAGATAATGGAAGTACAGGTGTGGAAGTTGCGCTAAAGATGGCACTAAAATCAGCTTGTGCTCGACATGGCTGGACAACATCTAGCAGTGAATTCCAAAATATTGGCGTTCTCGGATTGAAAAAAGGCTACCATGGTGATACAATTGGGACAATGGATTGCTGCGAAGGGTCTGTATACAACAAACAGGTCAATTGGTATCAGGAGCGTGGATTTTGGTTTGACTACCCTGTTCTCAAACAAGTTAACGGTAAATGGATTGTAGAAGATGGAGATAATGTCCAGGAGTATGAGTTGCTAGATGAGGTGTTTGATTTGCCAAACCGGCAAAATGTCCTAAAGGCATATGAAGCACGAATACTTGATGTATTGCGGGAACAACTGAAACTAGGGAAGAAGTTTGGGGCCCTTATAATAGAGCCGGTCTTGCTTGGAGCTGGAGGCATGATAGCCGTGTAAGTGTTTTTGTTTACTCCGAGCGAGGCACCCACCACTAAAGAACTCGGGTTCCGTAATGGAAAACTGAACTAACGGACAATAGTGACCCGCTATTCCAGCATGCGCTTGTTAAGGTTGTACGGTCCAATCCGGCCCTGTTTGGTCCCGGAACAGATACTGCAGCAGATGGTTGGCAAGGTCTACCTGTCATATTTGACGAAGTGTTTACTGGATTATATCGCCTTGGACATGCTACTGCAGCATCTCTGATTAAAGTTGATCCAGATATCTCTGTCCATGCCAAACTTCTTACAGGAGGTTTGTTACCTCTATGTGCAACTCTTGCAAGTGAGTCCATTTTCAAGACTTTCCTGAGCGCAGATAAGGTTGATGGATTGTTGCATGGTCATAGTTATACGGCACATCCTGTGGGTTGCTCAGTGGCGTTAGCTTCGCTTAAGAAATTTGAAAACCTGGCGAAAAATGACTCTGCTTGGTCTGTTTTTAAAGATGCAAGCAATAATGCTCGCACCTGGAGCATGTGGAGTGCAGATTTCATTAAAGAAATATCTACAAGTACTCGTGTTGAGAATGTATTCGCACTTGGTAGCGTTCTAGCCATTTCACTCAAAGACCATTCAGGAACAGGTACGTTAAAAAACCATTGAATAAGTACGTTTATTGACAATTACGTTAGGATACTCATCAAATGCTTCAGAGCAATTCAAAACTTTTATTTCCCAGCGCGAGAATGCTAACTTTTCCATGCACATACGCGGACTCGGAAATGTTATTTATGTCATGGCAAGCCAGACCTCGAAGCCCGGAACAATCCAAGCCATACAAGAGTTGGTGGGGGCGTATTTTAAATAGGATCGGCATTAGGAGGAACAGAGACATCTAAGTCTGCCTGATTTTCTTTTGCCCGCTGAATTAAAAACTCGCCAAGTGCTTTGACGGGATCAACTGGTCTACATGAAGTAAAAAGTTAGGCGCTAAATAAAAGAACATAGACGAAAGTAAGAATAAGAAAAAGAGTATTGTCCGTACCGGTCTCTAGCTAGTAGTCGCATGCCTTCAAGTAATGCTGGGGTCACCTCAGAGTTTAACCATTGCCGAGTCGGCGCCCCCACGTTGTCTAGAGCCGCAGGAGCAACAGCAGTAGCAGCTACGGGTGACTGTCTTGACTGAGATTTAGAGGTCGTGGCAGCAGAGGCTGTTGCTGGAGAAGACATTGACAATTCAACTGAAGTTGGTAAACTGTCCATAGATAAGTGTATTATTGTTGCCGCTGAAAAGATTTCTGGTGGTGCTTGCAGAGAATTCAATGAAACGCGAGAAAAAAAAATATAAAGGCTGGTACTTGCTGCAATAAATTCTCCCACGGTGTCCACTGCCCCACGGACTCCCACCTTCATAACATTTTGGATTTGGCCTACCGTAGGTAAATGAAACCTGAATATAAATAAGAACCGTTTTCCTCTCTGAAGTTTTAGCAACGCTTTAAAACACACTTTAACCATGAGCTCTAATATTGATCTTGAAGTAAGCACTGATATTTTATTTCATGTTGGCAGCAACGAGATGGAATTTTGCTAACTCCATGACTTTTTATTTTCTTTCTAGCTCGACGTCCTTGACAAGCACGAACAAGAGACTATCCTCTCTTCTTTCAATGCCGATGTGGCTTGGGAGATTGGCTCCATTATCCGTCGCCGTACTCTTGAGTATGCTCAGCCCGTTGCTATTGACATTTCTCTTGCAAACTCACAGTGTTTCTTCCATGCTCTCTCGCGACCCGGAACCAATCTTGACAACCAGTTGTGGATTGCTCGCAAACAGCGCACTGTTCTGAGATTCGGTCGCGCTTCTTTCTACATGGGCTGCAAACTGCGCCGCCAAGGTCGTACAGTTGAATCAGCTTTCTTCATCTCAGAAAATGATTACTCTGTTCACGGCGGTGGCTTCCCTATCCGTGTTCGCGGTACCGAGGGCGTAGTTGGTGTCATTACAGTCTCTGGATTGAGACAGGATTTGGATCATATTGTTGTTTACGAGTCTCTTAAAGAATACATTGCGCTGCAACAGGCTCAGGTCAATGAAGATAAAGGAATTGAAGCTTAAAATTTATATACAAATAAAATCAAAAACATGGACTATAACAAGTGAGTGAGTAGAACTATTTACAATTTTAAAAATTTGGGCGAGAAGCCTAGTATCTTCGCTTGGATCGCTGACCACGTCGTGCAAAGCCCGATGCGCTGCTATCGTCTCGATCCCAGTACTTTTGACGTGGAGGTGCACGGTGAGCTCCCCATGTCTTATAAAGTGACTGACTGGGCTTGTATCCAGATTCCAATCCAAAAGTGTCAGCAATCTTCAAATTATCATTAAGGTACTGACGTCCATCCACCTTGTATTCCTTGCGCAAATGTGCAAAGCTTGACAAAATTCCATGAACAACATTTTCCTTGACCTCGTCGTCATGAGCCAAAAAATCAACGGCATCCTTAATTCTTTTATGGTGCTCGTCTTCGGTCTCGTATGACACGACATTTGCAATGTTAATATTGCGGTTTCCCAGGTCTTTCAAATATCCCTTTTCATGACGAGTCAAAATCAGTGTAGCATCACCGTTATGGCCAATACGACCAGTTCGGCCAATACGATGAACATAACTAGCAACATCGCGGGGAGTACCCAGCTGAAATACATGGGAAACGTTAGGGAAATCCATACCACGAGCAACAACGTCAGTTGTCACAAGAACAGCATTCTTACTCTTGCGGAACTTGTCTGCAACGCGTTGTCTTGCACTCTGCGTCATTTGGCCATGCAAAGTCAAAATTTGAACTTTCTTGCTGCCACTATCATCTGCAATTGAATGTTCTAAAATTTCAGCAAAATGGTCGCAACTGGGAACAGTGGGCATGAAAACTATTCCTTTAAAAATTTCCTTTCCAGCCTCTCTGAATTGAATTTGTGCGCCTTTGATGGCTGCATAGGCAGCGGGATACATTTCGGACCAATTGTCAGTAATGATGGCCTTTTGGTTTACTAATTCGTGGGCCTCAGGCTCATCCTTGGGAACAGTATCAATAACTTTGGCACGCTGACCAAGTTCAGCAGAAGCAAATTGACGTACAGATCGATCAATGGTGGCAGAAAATAAGAGAGTTTGAAATCCGGTATCGCAAAACTTTCGCAACTCCAAATCAATGTCACGAAGGCTGTCAGCAAATCCAATATCCAATAATCGATCAGCCTCATCCAGAACCTTTATTTTCAAGTGAGAAAACTCCTCTCCAATTCCTGGAACTTGTAAAACATCAAACAGTCTACCCGGAGTGGCAACAATAATGTCGGCCTTCTTCCTGCCCTCGAAAGCATGTCTGATCTGGCCACTCTTGGATAAACCACCAACCAAACACACTGTGAGAAGATTTCTCATCTCTCCATAGGCAGTTATAGCAGATATTTCATCTGCAATCTGCTGGGCTAGTTCACGAGTAGGCGATACAATAAGTGCTTTAACACCTTCCTCCTTGTTGCGAACAGCCTCAATTACATGCTGAATAGAGGGAATCGAAAAAGCGGCTGTTTTACCCGTGCCTGTCTTGGCACGTACTACAACACTGTCTCCACGAAGAATAGGGATAAGTGTCTGAGCTTGCACAGCAGTCAGCGACTTGTATCCACGGTTATCGGTTAGAGAGTTGACGAGAACTCTCGACAAGATTTTATGCTCAGCCAAACTGGCAGTCTCAACAGACGAAAAGTCGCCGGCACTCTCTGATCCTTCTTTTGAGCACAAAACAGACAAATCGACAGTATCCAAGTCCTTGATTCGTTCATATTCCGGCAGCCCATTCAAGCCGTTACCTTCTGGTCCTTTGTGGAGACTGGTATTTCTGCCACGATCAAAATCTCCTTGACCATTTCCTCTTCTCTTTCCACCGCGGGATCCACCACGAGAACCACCGCCATAACCGCCGCCATAACCATCACGAGAACCTCCGCCGTAGCCGCCGCGGTTGTTATTGCTGTTGAAGGATCCACCCTGTCTGCGGTCTCTACCGTAGTTGCTGCTGTTGCTGTTACTATTATGATCTCTTGAGTAATTTCTATCATCATTGTTCCTGTATTCTCTGTTGTAACCTTCTAGTGATATGCTAGTTGACGAAAACAGGCGCGCACACTTGAATGTCGGCATAAGTTTCACAGCGGAGCCTGTAGCAGGCATCAGACTGGAGGTCCCTACAACCTCAATCTTCTTGAGTAGACTCGATCTAATCAAGTTACTTTTGCAGAAACGTAACATTTTGTATATTCTCAGTAGTCTGTGAAGAAAGGAGTAAGTAGGAAAGAACTGTGAATAGAAACTCACCTGGTGAAAAATCTTTTTTTTTCCCTTGAAAATCTTCACCAAAAAACTCCCAATGATGAGGTAAGCCTCTTGATGGGAAAATCAATTGGGAACGGATTCACCGCGCCATATTTTCTCCCGCCATTTTAACTTTGCTAGCAGCATTGCTATGCATGATATTATAGGTTGTATCTGTTGTTACAAATTGAGAAGTTGTTACTCAATTCTAGTTCAGTAACAATTAAATCTCGGCAATGTTCCAGCAATATTTTTCACTTTATTTTTACTTATTTTAATTTTTATTTATTTTTATTTATTTTTATTTATTTTTATTTATTTTTATTTATTTTTATTTATTTTTATTTATTTTTATTTATTTATTTGGGTGTCTTTTTATTATTTTTAATTTTTCTGGAAATCACGTGACTCAAACAGACCGATTCTGTTTAAAAGTACCAGCCAAAGTACGAAGAGCAGTATTTTGCTGGTTTCGTCTCAGTGGCGAGAAAACCCTAAAGTATATCTCAGCACAATGTAAGAATATTTGGGCACTGGCAGGTTTGCAGCATTTTCACACCACCATTACAATCCAGGCGTAATCCTTACCTCTACCGCATTTTACCACCTTTTTTTTTTTTTTTTTACTGCTTCTTCTACTCTTCGAAGCGAAATAATTCTTTTCTTCCTCCTTCATACCTGTACCACCAGCACAGAAAGCCCATCACTCTTGACTTCATTCTTCAATTCTTCCGACTATTCCTCTAGGGCGGTTCTTTTCAATCTCGTTCTTTTTTTTATTTTATTATTTTACTTTTTATTTTTGCTAATCCATCTTTGTTTCATTAACCAGAAGGACTGGTATTGAATTCGTTGCAAACAAAAAGACTTCTCGAGCCATAAAGGTGGACAGAAAAGTCATCATCTAGGAAAATACCTCTGTAGTATCCTGTTTTTTTTTTTTATTTGTAGCATTTTTTTTTTTTTTTTTTTCAAAATTAGTTTACGTTTTTTCCTTGGCTTTTTCCTTTTTTTTTTCCCTAGGGTATTTTCCCACTCTTAAAATTTTTGACTTTTTGGCCCATTGGCCTTAAATTGGAGAAACAATTTTTCCCCAAAAAGTTTAAAAACCAAGGGGAAAAACACTCCCCCTCCAAACACAAAAATACCCCT
>JAKVQY010000342.1:0-15894 GCA_030463045.1 Geotrichum macrosporum
GCAAAACTGGGGATGCCAAATCCACCATTTCTCAAAGGGGTCGCCATTATATCCTTGTCATAGATACCGATACGCTGGTCGTTGCGTAAAGTTCGCATGGCATCTAGGAGTAAGTCGTCAATGGATTGTAATTGATGATTCAACCCCTCTGGGTTCAGAGATCGTTGCAAATGCCGAAGTTTATAGTGAAGACAGCTTCTGAGCAATTGCAAACCTTGTTGTTTGGGCATTTCTAAAACACGGGTCACGATTTCTCTGAGCTCTTCAGTTTTTTCTTCCAAGAACTTAGCTCGAGCAGTTGTAGGTCCAATGCAAGTGCCTAAAGCTAGAATACCTTCTTCCTTACACGTCTCAATTTCTTTAGTCCAACACTTTGCTTCATTCAGACACATGGTTGAATCTGTTGCAGAGATGGCATTTTGGGCTAATTCAATTATATCCGGGGGTTATAAAAATAATACTTTTTCAGATTATATATAGCAAACATAGTTTGTAAGGGGGTTATTTCTACTTTACTTTTTGATTAAATTTAACTAGGCATGTTAGTAGCGTAAAAAATTTGAGCTTCCTTTGTAATACAATTATGATTCATTGTAAACAAAACAATAATGTTACTACTTGTTTATTATTTCTTGTAAAAATGATATTAATTATGTTTTTGAAATGCGATATAAGCTCAATTTTTTTGGTTATACTGTTGCTGTTTTACAGTAATAGAAAGGTTTCTTCCAAGAATAGTTTTATTTTGAGCTTTACACAGGTACAGTTTATGATTCTCCTGTCAAAGCATGCTTTTATTCTTCTGCATCTACGGTTGTGGATTTCCGCACATACTTAATTTGGCCCCATCATTTCTTGCGTTGATGGTTTTTTTAATTCATGTTTTTATTTACTTTTCCTTCTTGCCTCACGTTGCCAAAGTATACTGAAACCTCTTTTTGAGCTCACTATTGTGTTTGTTGCACCAAAGTGTTATATTTGGCCCTTCAGGCAGTTTTTCAACTCACCAAACCAGAAAGAGTTACAAGAGCTATTGGTTTAACTTTGATAAAACTATGCCTTTTTAAACTACACCGTTATATATTTCTACCCGTCTTGTAGAATATTTCACCACATTATAGAAACTCTTTTTTTGCTTCGAAAACTTTGGTGCTTATGTTTTGAATCCAGACAAAATACACGCTCTGCTAGAGCCCTCTTTATTTGTTTCAAAAACTCTACGTTACCTGCAGAGTAAATTTTTGAAAAGCGTCGTAAAAATCAATTTCAACCCTAAGAAGCTTTAAAACAGAATGGCTATTTTCGGCGAAATTGGAAGGTCAGTTTAAGGTTGCCTTCCTTTCGCCTATTTAACGGAAAAGAAAATCAGAAACGTTGTGCGGCTAGTCATCTCAACTTTGTTATAGAGCTTTCATTTTCTTAGTTATCTTATTAACTACACTATATTTCTAAGATGTGAAAAGACTTAATTAAAATTATGAGGTCTTTCTCTAAATAAATGCCAATTTGAAAACAACATTGGTAGCTGGAATTCTTGCCATGCGACATACTACCACACTAACCTGACGAGTTTTCTATGATAAAATAGAGAATTGGGAAGCTTTGTAATTAATTTCACCTACTTTCCCTTTTGCAGGTAATTAATTTGCGAGTAGGAAATATGGCCGTAACAAGTATTGGTTCCGTAGTTGGACGACCTTAATTCCTGTCCTTGGGATTGTGCTTGTAGATTAGAGGTTGGCTGCGGGCATGTTTGCCCATTGACCGAGACAATGACACATTCAGTTTGTTCATTAGATCTAATGAGAACACTGACAGAGTAAAAGTTGGTAGGCATTGTACTTTAACGGATGAATATGCTAACTTGGTTTGTTTTTCCAAATCTAAATGATCTTTTAGAAACATAAAAACTAATCAATTAAAGCAAAAAGAATATATTTATATTGTTCATCAAAACAGGCTGTATCTTTTTAAAAACCATTTTTATCGTGGTAATGATTTAATCTCGGATAGTACCAAGAAATTGACTAGGCTATGGTTTTTATCAGTATTAATTGTCACTTTCTCTGAGCCAAAAATGAGTGGATATGCAGGACCTGATGAGGACTTCATCATGTGATCTCAACCCAGCCTCGGGCGCATGCTCACGGGACCTCTGTACTAGAAATTAACGCTCTTATCATCTCAGTGTCAACAGCGTGGAAACCTGCAGATTGATATTATTACAGAGCCACTTTGAGGCGCTTCCGCATAGTAGAAATGCATTGTTGGCTGGGTCGGACGTCTGAGTGTTTCATAGCACAAAAGTCTGATCTCCGGAGTGACTCTAACGATGGGCAATCAAGTTCAAAAAATAAATGAAATTTTGTGTGCAGCTCCAGCCGCGCACTCTCATAAGTTCATTGTGTCACTCATAGTCACCGTCAGCTAACGTAGTCACACATAAACCTGCTCAAAGCCAAGCAAGTATCTGAGGAAGATTAACATAATACTCAAAATAGCATCACCGGTTCATTATAGCCACGATTGAGCTTTCCTAGCGGCGCAAAGCTGACATGGTTCAAATTGACAAATAATTGGCTGGTTCAAAAATACGTGTATTCTATGTTGGCAAGCTGATGGAATCCATGCTTAGCTATTTCAAAGATTTCTTAAACCTCCTCCTTCTATTCCTAGTTTGCCACATTAATATACATTATGCTTTTGTATTCCGTTCACTGCTATGTTTGTATTTGCAATTCAACTGCCATTTAGTATACTAAAACTAGAAGAATAAAATTTATACATTTATTTCATTGCTAGTTATTAGTAAGTCATTAATGACGTTGGAAGTAAATATATAAGCAAAACATAATAATACAACGGCAAATTTCATTGAAAGCAAGTACATGAGCTAAACTTAATAATACAAGAGGCAAATTTTATTGATCAACAAAAAGAGAAGTTCACGCTGATTGTCAGAAGAGGATACCCTATTCTCAATGCAGAAATGAAGTACTTTTTTTGACTGATTGCCAATAAGTCCATCATGTCTGTATATTTATACGCATGGAAAATCCCTATATCTTCTGCCAGTCATGCAAACTGTTGGTTCATACACAATTGTAAATTCAGATTATAGAATGATTCATTAGGCAATCTGACATGATTTTACTTCAAGATCAAGATCAAAGAGCTCGCAATATCTATACTCAATTGTTTAGGTGAAAGACTGAATAGACCGAATTTACTAAGACAGCTTTCTTTCTTCGTATTTACAAGTGGATGGCTGAGTGCGTGGCTTACGCGAGGCTTAGACTGTCGCAAAATAAAATCAAGATGTATTTTAAAATATATATCCCAAATGTGCGCGGAATATGTGAAAATCACTTTTAAAGTCGTTTCAAATCATTAAGTTGTAGTAATAGTCTTAGTACTGTTGATGCGGTTGAGAAAGTAATCTAGTACAATTGCTATTGAACACATCAATTGAGAGAAAGGTTCTCAACTTTGAACTGGAATAAGTTCTTGGTTTTTCAACACATCAGTTTTGACTTTCGC
This sequence comes from Geotrichum macrosporum, assembly GCA_030463045.1. Classification (NCBI taxonomy): domain Eukaryota; kingdom Fungi; phylum Ascomycota; class Dipodascomycetes; order Dipodascales; family Dipodascaceae; genus Geotrichum; species Geotrichum macrosporum. The sequence goes on from JAKVQY010000342.1 coordinate 3,541, forward strand.
TGTGTGAAGCCAAAATTGTGCTTTTCAATGGAAGAGCAAATGGAGCAACAACTCCAACAGTAATGTACGCCATTACGAGTGCTGCTGAAGAAGAGCTTGCTGGTTTTGTACCAGATGTAATAGTCTGCTCAACGGACTTGGCAAGGGGACGAGTTAGAATCATTATGAAGAGGTAGTTCAACACCGTGGGTGGCTCAAGAAATATTGCTAAAGACGAAATTCACTGCAAGAAACAATTAATGAGAAGAAATAGCTTTGCGCAACAGTCGCGATATATATACTTTTTGTGCTTTGAAATATAATAACCTTTGGGAATTTCCTAAATAAAGTCGTGAGGTTTTGTGGATTTAATGGCTTAAGTGAATAGATTAAACCAGGTGATGTTTTAGACTACTGGCTAGTTTTTCGATAACCAGCGCTAACCAGCCCTGGTATTCTGTGGATCAGAGGTTCAACATTTGAAGTTTTAAGAGCTCAGCGCTCTTACGCCAAGTGCCGAACAATAACTTCAGTAGATTCTGGTCTTCCGGAGGCAGAACATTTCTTATTTTGCCCGTGAAGTAGACCACTTTGCCGTTCTCAGTTTTACTTAGATGGGTGCGGGATGATCAGATGTGATTGATAATTTCCAAAGGGGAAATTTTAGATTTTTTTGATTAAAATCGTGGTTAAACTTCTCGTCTCATTTTAACAATATCGATTTTCTCTTTCAAACGAAATCTAAAACAAAGTAACTCTATATTATACTTTCGATTTTTGTATTGTAATTCTTTCTCAAATTTAATATTTCGTTCAGTGGGTTTAAATTAAATTTAGTGCAGGTACGACTGACACGATACGATACTCTCATTGACGTCCGTTTTTTTCTGTTATGCACTGTATTTGACGCGCGTTTATACTGAATTTGCTCGTTCCATCGTTATTTAAGAGAGATGACAGCACCTAAGAGCAAATTGGAAAATCCTTATACGATACAGTATGAAATTTGAATTGATACTCCTTTTTGTCTACATTTGAAAAAAAAAAGCATTACACTTAAGCTGTTTGTATTCTTTCACTTCGTCCATCGCCTGCTAACCTTGCCCACATAGGCTTTTAGAAATTATATCGAATTCGCCATGTAGGGTTTCTAATTTTGGGGTCAAAAGCAACATGGAACATTTCTGTAGCCTGTATAATTTCTCAATGCAGAATATGTCGATCGGCTGTCGTCATTTAATCAGCTCAACTGAAAGTTCAACGCAGTACAATACTGATATTGCCACTATCCATGCTGACTACTTCTTGACTCAATTATCTTACTTTGTAGCTCATGCGCACAAAAAAAATTTTTGGTGCCTTCATATTTTTTTGGACCAGAAGTTGCTGTAGACGTAGTCGTTTAGCATTCAGTGCATTCTCAAAATTTCAAATTTTGAAATTCACCCTCCAGATTTAAATCAATTGATTCTGTTGATTGCATACTCCTTTCAACAAAATTGTGGAATGATGCATATGATCATGTTAGCCTTTTTCTCAACTTTAGTGAACTCCTCACGATTTCACATGGACTTTAGCATTAAAACCTAAGCCTCAGATTAGAGCTACAACGTTGATCTCCTTCACCCAGAGAAAGACTATAAAAATAATGTCCTTAATACTACTAAATTCATGAAAACATCTTCAATCCTCTTCTTCTTAACTAATATTCCATTTCCACACATTTACTCGCATTATCTTGAAAAAATATAAAGGTCAACAGCTAAAAATCAAGTACTAAAAATCCAATAAAATCCCTTCTATTCATCATAGCCCTGAAGATCAAGCGTCAAGGCACGAGACGAATTCTCGTCCTGGTTCCTGTAAATCCCGACTAATGAATGGGAATTCTCAAATAACCCATTCTTCAAACTAATAACAATGAACTGGAATCCAGGTCCCGCGTGCTGCAGAATGTATCGAGCAATATTGCTCACATTTGCATTATCCAGAGCGGCGTCAACCTCATCCAGCACAAAAAATGGCGATGGATGATAACTGTGAATAGCAAACAGCAGGGCAAGTGCTGCCATAGTCTTCTCTCCTCCAGATAACAGCTCCATGTCACAAAACCGTTTCATGGGCGGCATAGCGTTGTAATTGACACCATCCAAGTACGGTTCTTCTTCATCTTCTAAACTTAAGTATGCCGTACCACCTAATGGGAATGATTTGGTTCTAGTCAATTCCTTGTAAATTTTGTCAATGCAGCCAGAAATGTGCTTAAAAGCCTTATCAAATAATTCATATCTCTGTTGCTTGACTCGCTCAAATTTTTCCTTAGCAGTTCGAGCTTGCTGTCTGATTGCATCAAATTCTCTGTCAACTTCAGTTAACCGCTGCTTAGCATCTTGAAGTCGCTCAGTTGCTCGAGTATTTACAACCATGCGCTCCAAGTTGGCTGAAAGAGTCTGAATGTCGCGCTCAAGCTCTTCACCCATTTCTTCTCCAGATCTTTCTTTGGAATCCCGATCGAGGATTCCAAAATCGATTTCAAGAGATGAGACTACAGAAGCAGCATCCGCTCCCTGCTCAGTACGTGTCATCTCAATATCCCCCTCTTCATCTACTTGAGTGTCAACAGGACCACCAACATATACCTCATCCAATGGAAGGCTGTCAAGGGATCCCCGGGTTAAGGGAAGCTCCAAGCCCTCGATCTTGCAGTTTCTGAGCGTCTTAATACGCTGAGATGTAATTTTCTCCACATCTTCCTGAATAGACGAGTTACGCTTTCGAGTTCCATCAACTTCACGTTGTGCTCTCGTTACCTCATCTCGTCGAGTTCCAACAATGTTCAGTAATTCGTTTGTTGCCGCACGCTTGCTCTCAAGCTGATTTTCAATTTCATTCATTTCTTCTTGAATTTGAACAATTTGATCTTTAAGCGTTTGGCGCTCACTTTCCAACTGTTCTGATAAAAGAGAATCACGCTTCATGCTCTCTTCCAAACTCTTAATTCGCAGATCAGTATCATTTAATCTTTCAGTTTCAAATTGTAACTGATTCTTAAGACGTGACATTTGTGTGGCGTATCCCAGTCGTTGCTGCGCAAGTTCGTTTAAAAGCCCACTTTGTGCACGCTCATACTCACGAATATTTGCAACTCCAATGCTCGCGCAAAATGGCCCAAAAAATTGATCTTCCACTTGGCTAACGCTTTCTTGAAGTTTGTTTGTTCGTTTTTCTAGTTCAGCAACACGAGCCTTAAGTCCTGAAATTTGTGGGTTGAGATTTCGTAATTGCCGCTGCACATGGTCCTGCTCAGAATCGCGTCCCTGTAATGTGGACTTCAATGCAGAAAGCTGCTCTTGTTCGTAAGATAACTTCATCTGCAGACCAGAAATTTCAGCTTGAAGTAACTCCTCTCGATTGCCATGTTTCGCCTTGGTCAGCTCGGCTAATTCGGCAGTAAGCTTTTCCTTCAACTTTCGCAAACCATTAACTTTTTCATCCGCCCACTGTTTTGCATTGTTGTTCTCAACTCGACCACCTGTCATCAGACCAGCTTTATGGATCACGGCTCCGTCCAGTGTGACTGCTTTGACGTCAACGCCCTTGGTCCAACGCACGTATTTGGCCACGTTCAAATCGTCGCATACGATAGCACTTCCACACACATAATGAATGGCAGCTTCTAATGCGGGATCATACTCCACAGTATCTACTGCTAACCTGACCTGGTCAGAAATACCTCGAAGAGAATTGTTAACTGGCTTGTAAACAACGCTCTCTAATGGTATGAATGTAGCAACGCCAGACCTTTGCTCCTTCAAATAGTTAATACAGTCTTGGGCTGTTTGAAAGCTATCGACAATAATTGAATTGAAATCCTTCCCTAACACTGTTGCGATGGCAGTTTCATACTTGCGCTGCTTGGGCCTGCAAAGATCATAAACCATTCCCTTGACGCCAGGGATTAGTCGCTTTAGCGTTGCAACCTCCTCGCGCAGTTTGCGCTCTTTTTCGTTCTCTCGGCGGTGTGCATTGTATTGCATCAAAGCACCAACACACTCTTGAAGCTTTTCATTTAGTTTGGTTTCCTTAATAGAATGTGACTGTCGCTCAGACACTAAATCGCTCAGCTCCTTCTTTTTTTCCTACAAATCCTTGAACTCCTGACTCACCTGGCTCTGGTTCTGCTGAACACGCGATTTTAGCTCTGCCAACTCAGCAACCAAGCGTGAATCCTGTGACAAAAACTGTGCTTTTTTGCTCTCTAATCCCTGCAGCTTATCACTCTCCGTTTTGAGTTGACGTCACCAATTTTCTAGTTCAGTTTGTTGCACGCTCGCTTGTTGTGCATACCCCGCCTTAATAGACTCATACTCGGCAATGTCATCCGACGATAGATCCATCCCAGCCATCTGAGTTTGGTGCTGAGCTTCCCTTTCAAACTTTTCAAGAGACTTATCCACTGTTTTCAAATCGCGTTTGAGTTTGTTAACAGCTTCTTTTTGACGGTCGTAGTCTACCTGGACTTCGGCGACGCGTTTTCGGTGCCTTAAAAGATTTGCACTAGTAATTGCAATCTTTTCCTCAACAGGTAGCAAGCCTGTATTTTTATCGGCAACCACTTTTTCGCGTTTTTTGATCCGCCGTTCGAGTTTCTGACGCTCGCGATTCTGTAATGCATACTCTTCACCAGCCTCATCAAGCGCCTTTTGAGTTCTCTTTGCCTCCCTGTTCTGGGACTCATGCAAACTCGCAAGTTCAACTTTCTCGGATGCTTTTTGTTTGGCTTCGCGTTCTAAGTGATGTAATTTCCAAAGAACATGTTTCAAAACAGCATTGTCGCGCTCCTCCATCATCTGATTGAATCTGTCAACCTCAGTAGCTTGTGCCTTGTACTGCTTAATTTCAGCGTTAAAACCACGTTTCTTGTTGAAGGTTACCGATGATTCATCAGAAGTTGTTTCTTGTTCTAATTTCAATCTCTCGTAGTCTGCCTTATATTGCAAGGACCCAGAAATTTGCTCAATCAGTTTACTTAAATCTTTTGATGATTGTGCAGCAATAGCCTCTACATCACCCTGAAATACCAAGAAATTTTTGGCCTTGATCAAAATATTCTCCTTGGCGAGCTGATGTGCGTACTCTGTCGAAGACACTAGGTCGCTATTAATGCGGTATTGACTAGACCCCGTACTCGTAATACTGCAAAATAAATGAATCGGTTAGCAAAAAAGTAGACAGTTATTCGCGTAGTAACACTTACGATCGCTTTAATTTCAGCACTTCACCATTCTCTTTTTCGTATACAGCCATAACATATGCAGACTTGGGGTCGCTTTGCGTGCTACCAGAGTCATCTGAACCCGTGTCATTTTTCATAACACGCCCGCGGTAAATCAGATCTGATAAGTGGCCACTTCGCAAAGCATTACTCTTGATTCCTAGCACGAAGGAAATAGCGTCCATCATGTTACTTTTACCAGCTCCATTAGGGCCAATAATACTGGTAAAATATGACGTGCCAAATTCAACGCGCTGAGTGCCATTATAGGACTTGAAGTTGTATAGCTCAATGGACTTTAGTCTACCCATATGTGATTATTGAATGAATGTATGTGTGCGTAAATGTAGATATTTTGGTTGAAAGAAACGCGTTTTTTCGTAGTTGCAATAAATTTTGGCCTAAAACTAGAAAATAACAACAGGGTTTAGCACATTGACTATCAAGTTACCCTTCTATCACGCATATTAGTCACGTCATCCTAAAATGGAAATAAAAATATAATCTTGTGACGCGTTTTTTTGCTGTGTACCACCCGACAATGTTTTTTTTTTCCCTCGTTGTTCTTGCATCCGCCATTAGTGCAATACACGAACACTTGTTTTAGTTTTATAATATTTTTTTTTCCCTTTTCTCCTTCACCTTTCAGTTGTCTAATTATTCAAAAATCAATCAGAAAAAAGTTAAAATGACCTCTCCATTATTGACCAAGGGCATGTTGCGCTATATGCTTGATAACTACGATACTCCAAACTTGGCACACCCCGAGCTACGGCTTCAGTTTTTGCGTATTCGGATGGTTGAGAGCAAGACACCTGAAAAGACTGGTCATAGATGTCGCGCAATTTTAACCGACGGGGACGTGTCGATGCACACTATTCTCCCTACCAATCAAGGCCCTATTGAGATTAATCGCATGCTGACATCTTCTAATTATTCCATGAAGGTTGTCCAAAATAAATTGGTAATTTTGTTTACTGAGTTTGAGATTTCAGACGAGTTTCTTCCTGCTATTGATCCCAATGCACCTTGCAGGGAAATGCTTAAGGATAATGGAAAGATTCCAGCCACGGAGAGAGTGAAGTCGGATACAGCGCCGAGATCAGGCAGCGAAGACGTAAAGCCTGAACCCGTGAATGTCAAAAGTGAAGTTCCCACTGCAAAGCCAGCTGTGAACGTAAACTATGGATCCGGAATTCCGATTGTAAAACAACAACTGGGCCAGCAACATAGCAGACCCAAGCCAAAGGGCTATGACGCCAAAAAGAAGCCAACGACGCCAATTAATATGGTCACTCCTTATAACAACAAGTGGGTCATTCAAGCACGCGTCACTGATAAATCAAATATTATCAACTACAGTAAAAAAACGACAGGTAAATTATTCAACGTTACTTTTCTTGATGAGAGTGGCGAAATTCGCGCCACAGGGTTTAATGATCAAGTTGACGCGTTTTATAATAAGCTTGAAGTGGGAAAAGTTTATTATTTGTCTAACTGCCGGGTCAACCCTGCCAACAAACAATTTTCAAGGATAAAAAATGACTTTGAGCTGGCATTGGAGCGTCAGACGCAGATTGAACCTTGTCTTAACGATGCCGACGATGTTCCCCTTGACAATTACACATTTATCCCTCTTAACGTGCTGAGTGAGGTTGCTGCCAACGAAATTGTCGATGTTGTTGGTGTTCTTAGTCATGTTGATGAAGTGACACAGATTACTACCAAGAAGGGTGATCCCTTTGACAAACGAGACATTACAATTGTGGATGACACAGGATTTTCAATCCGATGCACGGTTTGGGGTAAACAGGCGGCATCCTTTAATACACCACTTGAAAAGGTAGTAGCCGTGAAGGGCGCTAAGGTCAACGATTACGGTGGGCGTTCACTAAGTCTTTTCAGTTCCAGTACACTAACAGTTGATCCTGAAATTCCTGAGGCTTATGCATTGCAAGGATGGTACTTATCCCGAGGTAAGGAGCAGTCTTTTCAGACAATGGCAAATAGTGCAGGTTCTGGTGCCACCGGTATTAGCAGTAGCGAGAAGCGAATTACTATTGAAACTGCCAAGGAGGAGAACTTGGGCATGTCAGAGAAGGCTGATGTGTTTGTGATCAAGGCGACTGTATCGGCAATCAGTCAAAACGGGACAATGTATTATGCTTCTTGTCCTGAGTGTATGAAAAAGGTCGTGGAAGATACCAGTGGCAATCCAACGTGCGAAAAGTGCAACAAACCAGTTACTCCAGTTCAACGCTATGTGCTAAGCGTATGCTTAAACGACGGAACTGATCAGATTTGGGCATCTGCTTTTGAAGAAACGGGAACTACTATTCTTGGAGTATCTGCTAATGAGCTGGATCACATTAAGAACGCAGATAATTTGGCTTTTGAGTATCATACTGAGAAATTTCCTCGAGTTGAGTATCTTTTGAAAATCAGGGCAAAGCAGGATACATATCAGAATAATGTGCGTGTGCGATACTCGATTCTGGCGTTGTCCAAGTTGAACTTTGTGGAGGAAGCTACACGCATTCTGGATGAGCTCAAACTGGCAAATTAAAGAAAAGGAAAGAAACAAAAAGAGGAGAAACAAGAAATATCAGGGTGTTTTATATTTGTGAGGAAAGAAATGAAACAGCAAGTACGATAACATTGGCGATAATCTGTTTATATCGAGGTGTAATTGTTTTTTTTAATGTTTTTAAAAGAAGAATGATAATAAGGAAATGAACAAAAAGGAAGAGAAAATAATAAAATCTGTAGAACGTTATGCGAATACTTTTTGACGCTTGGCCTTTTCTGAAATCTCATAAATATATCCATATATATATATTTTTTTTTTGAATTTAAAAAAATAAGCGATCAACTAAATATTACTTCATCTAAATAAATAAAATTTTGTTTTACAGAGATTAACTGTACAATTGTGCTTTTAATTATTTGGACACTTGCGTGGAGCTATTTACAAGCAGATTATTTAAGGCAATCGTTTCTAGGCTTAAGCAAAATATTGGTTGAACTATCAGGTATCGTAGAGGTAGACTCATAGAAATTAAAGGAAGGCTTCTAGTAGTTTTTTTTGAGCTCAATGGTATGAAAATGGACTAGAGACGTTTTTGGGTTTCGCTGTTATCATACTTGTAATAGTTGATATTGTCAAAATCACCTGGGGTATCTTCGCCAAGCTTGCCAGCTTTGTCGGGATGGCTTTTGTGAAGAATGTCTACAATACCCTTGCTGTTGACAGAACTAGTAGAGGGCAAAGAACGAGCACCGTCGAAGTAATCGCTTTAAAAAGCTTGAATGCGGACACGGGCAACATCATGGGCATTAACATGAGCACCTTAGTAGGTATGAGTTTCCTTAGTATTCTCTGGAGGATTCCAAGGCTGCTTGAAGCATGCAAGAAAGGTCTCAAAATTCTCGTAGGTAGTTTGATAGACAGCTGTTCTATGTGAAACGGGGATAATGTTTGTAGGAACGGAGAGTTAAGAATTTTCAGTCCTTGCAAGTTTTTAAATGGTTTGCCTGGCAAGTGTCATAAAAACGATGTAGCCCGTAGCCCAGCAAGTTTTGGCTACTTTCGTGGTATTAGTACCCCAGGTGTTTTTAGAAAAGACAGCATTGGTGTAATCCCCGGTATGTGTAGATGCAGTGACGGCCAAAAAGATGTATAAAGCAACTTTTTCACGCTGGGGCCGTGCTTCTTGGCAGCTCTACGCCTGGACAAAGCACTACCGAAATACTTGCTTAACTTTATTTTTAAAGTCATTAATGGTGAATTCAATAAGGCGGTGGAGATAATTGGATACCAGGGTGTTTTTTGAAGCCTTCAACCAAGAAATTCTCCCAGCCACTGTGGAAATCTTGTACCTGAATTGGGGAAGCTTGGTATAGTGGAAGTCAGTCTTGAACTGAAACTGGCTTCTTCATGATTCACAATAATGGGAATATTCTTGTAATTTGAATGGCAAGATGCAAAAAACACTAATAATCAGCTTTTGATATTGATTTATAACTATGAATATTGCAGATTCAAACACTTCCTTAAAATAATTCAGCACGTCAAAAAGGCTAAAGGAGCGGCACAAAATGTCAATCTCGAATTTCAAAGTGCCTACCACCAGTACCAAGTATCAGTTAGGGTGATGCCAAGTATTAACTCAATCTACTAGGGCACTTTTTCGCGAGTGGAATAGGCTCTGTGGATTTTGCAGACAAGACTACGAAAGTGCGTGTGTGATGAATTGGGAATGGCATTGTCACTGTTTAAAGCAAAAGTTTGGAGGTTCCAAAGCTTTAAAAAGTATCAGCTCAGTTTTTAAAGCTTACTTTAAATTGTACAGGAAAATTGTAACGTTTGTTTATAAAAATGGCCCTGCTACATCAAGTCCAGGTGCTTTTTTTTTGCCTCAAAAATAACCGGCAAGCTCTGGATAGAATGAAGCAAAGTCTTAATCTAAAATAATAAATAATAATTAATATAAAGACTACTCAATAATTTGACGAGGGGCAGTTAATGCTTCAAGGTTTAAAAAGGATCGTGTTTTACAAGTATCAGAAGAATTTCAGCGAAATTTTGTTAACTCCGCTTCCTAACTCAAAACCACCAAACAAGACACAACATCAACAACTTGGATTAATAATGGCAGCTTTTGAAGAATTTCAAATCTATTTAAGTTTATTTCGCCTCTGGTACTGTCAGCAAATTGCAAAGCGCGGCGATCAACTCGTGGCCTGTGCAGAAATGGGAGTACTTCTAGTTGCTTCTCTTGCCCATTTAGACATTAGGCACAAAAGAAAGTGTCGAGCGCCTGAGTGAATTATGTAGAGCAGTAAAGAAAACACAGAAGAACAAATCAGGCTCACTTTGACGAAATCTGATATTGGCTTATTTCGTGGCTCACTGCTCAACCTAATGAGCACTAAATAATTTTCATGGGCTTCAAATGGAGTCAAGCTGCAGAACCAAGTGTGCTGTTTTCACCTTCAAAAAACCACTCAAGCTGTTCCAACGCAGGGGCGTTACGATAAACAACTATTTCAATTCTCAACGCCGTAAACGCTGAACTATTATTCCATTATATTGACCACTTCTAATGTTACCAATTTTGCCACCTGAGTCTTTGCAAAACTCACAACATCCTTGCCCCATAAACAAGCCTGTTTTGCCTTCCCTCCATAGCCATTGTTCAAAAATAAGTTGTCCTGCGTAGTGGCAGCATGTCAACTGTTCAATGCTACATAAAATGTAAATTATAGCCACTATACGTAATAATGCCAATACTATTTGTTTGCCAAGATCTTTACAAAAATGTCCCTTTTTCACGTAGAAGCAACTGAAAGTCTTCGTTCAATTGGGATAAAAAATAAAAAGGCATGCGGTATATGAAATTCTTCTTTGTAATATTTTTTACCAATCAATTTGTCTTTAGTTTCAATAAGACCTGTTCCGTTAGGGTTCAATAAGATAATCTGAAAATGCGTTGCACGTTTTTCTAGGCCGGACAAAAGAAATCCAGCGAGGCAATTTAGATAGCTTCTCATAAAACAAAATATGTAAAAAATCCAATTTTTTTTTCCTCTTCATGTTGGACCAATTGATAAATTTAGACGGATCATTTTCCATAGAAAACTCTTTGTAATATTAAGTCCATTTCCAAAAAGTAGCAGGATTACAAATAAGCTTATTTCCTTTTTTCATTTTTTTTAATAATTTTTTTTATTTCACCAAAATGTTTATCTCCATTGTTTTTTTAAACGAACACCAACTCAGATTTCTATCAAAAGTCTATGATGTAAAATCCACTTTCAAGAAAGAAAGGCGAATTTGTAATGTCATTTGAAATGAGCGCAGGCCTTGCTAGTAACATGGCTAATGGCATTCCAATCAATATCGCTGCCTGAAGAGTATATAAGATTGCCTCCAAGACCTAAGACATTCTCTCTTCCAACTCAATTAATTTCAAGCCTACAATTTCAAGCCTACACTTTTAACAATGTCTTCTTCCTCAGTTTCTGCCGAAAAAGTCCTCATCACCGGTGGTACTGGTTATGTCGGTGCCCACATTGTGGAACAACTATTTACTCTCGGATACGAAGTTCTCGGTGCTGTCAGATCCAAATCAAAGGCCGATTTCCTGGTAACCAAGTTTCCCGGATTCAAGTACGAGATTGTAGCCGACATTGGCGACAAGAACGCATTTATTGAAGTATTCAAAAAACACTCTGATATCAAGTATGTCATCCACACGGCTTCCCCCGTCGATTTTGATGTTACCGATTTTGAAAATCAACTAGTCAACAAGGCTGTTAATGGCTCGCTGGCAATTCTAGAGGCTACAAAGGAACATGGTCCCAATGTAAAAAAGTTTGTATATACCTCTTCAGCTGTTGCATCATTTAATCACTTGCTTGGTTTTGAAAACCCTGACCACTTTTTCTCTGAAAAGACTTGGGATCCTGTTACTATTGAAGAAGCCCGTACTGGCTGGGGTCCTGGTTATGCAGCCTCCAAGACCTTTGCTGAAAAGGCCATCTGGAAGTTTGCTGAAACAGAAAAGCCTCACTTTGCAATTTCAACCATTTTGGTTCCTCTTGTGTTGGGACCTCCCATTCATCAAGTTACCTACGAAACTATCTCGTCCTCCCTCGCATTTTTCCAAGGCATGTGGCAAGTTCCAGAGGATAGCAAGGTCATCCCTACTCAGTTCGGTGGACACATTGATGTCCGTGATGTTGCTCGTGTCCATATACAGGCTTTCCAGGACGACCGTTTTGACGGCACTCGCTCTTTGCCTATTGCACACGTTGTCAACAATCAGATCATTGCTGATGCGCTCCACAAGCATCGTCCTGACCAGGTTGGCAAGCTGGCCAAGGGCACTCCCGGCGATTTTGACCGCTCCAAGTATTTTAAGTATGACAACTCTGAGACCGAGGCTCGCCTAAACTTAAAGTACATTCCTTTGGAAAAGACCTTCCTCGATATGTTCGATGCCATCCAGGAGCTCAAGAGAATCTCTGAGGCTGCCAAGGAAACCTCCTCTGCATAAATAGTTGAGTGTTTGTAATTTAACTTGGTTAAATATTTT